>ML386737.1:0-49985 GCA_005239525.1 Nicotiana knightiana | reverse complement strand
AATCCTATATTACTTGTCGACCACGTACACTTGCGTGTGCATTGGGAATTCAACCAACAATAAGGAAATTGAGGCACTTGAGCTCAATAAGACTTAGGAGGTGGTTGATTTACCTCTAGGTAAGAAATCATTACCTAGTAAATGGGTGTATAAGGTTAAACACAACTCAGATGGGAGTGTTGAAAGGCTGAAGGCCAAGCTGGTCATCCGTGGGGACATTCAAAGGGAAGGTATCGATTTTAATGAAACATTTTCTCTTGTGGTCAAGATGACCACAATTAGGTTTATTTTGGCTTTAGCAGTTAAAAGGGGATGGGGAATTTTTCAATTAGATGTGAATAATACGTTTTTACATGGTGATTTAGATGAAGAAGTTTACATGAAATTTCCTCTCGGAGTCACTCCTCCCTCACCTACACAGGTTTGTCTGCTGAAGAAGTCTCTTTATGGACTTCGTCAAGCATCTCGACAATGGTATGCTAAGCTCACTACTGCTCTCAACTTCAAAGGATTCTCTCACTCTTTAAACGATTATTCTCTATTTTTTTAAGAAATCAGACTCCTCTGTCTCTATTGTGGCAGTCTATGTAGACGACATAATTTTAACAGGAAATGATGTTGTTGAATTGAAGACATTGAAAGATTTTATGAATCAAGAGTTTAAAATAAAGGATCTTGGATACTTACATTTCTTCTTAGGGATGGAAGTTGTTCGTGAACCACAGGGGCTGATTCTTTCCCAACGAAAATTCACCTTGGATCTCTTGAGTGAATTTGACTCACTGCACCTCACTCCTTTTGCCTCTCCACTGGATCCAAATGTTAAATTACTTGCAAAGAATGGCGAGCCCCTTTCTGATCCGACTCTTTACAGACATCTTCTTGGCAAACTCAATTATCTAACAAATACCCGGCCAGACCTTTCTTTTACAGTACAGCACCTGAGTCAGTATATGCAGGATCCTAGAAAGCCCATCTTGATGCAGCTCTTCGTGTTCTTCGTTATTTGTTGAAAGATCCTGGACTAGGGTTATTCATGAGTGCTTCTTCCTCCTTTGAACTATTGGCCTTTTGTGATTCTGACTGGGGTTCCTGCCCAGATTCTCGCTGTTCAGTCAGTGGGTATTATATGTCACTTGGTTCTTCTCCAATTTCTTGGAAATCAAAGAAGCAGACTTCGATTTCCCTCAGTTCTGCCGAGGCTGAATATAGATCGATGAGACGGGTTGTTGCCGAGCTTACTTGGTTAGTTCGTTTGTTTGAAGATCTCTCTATTCCAATCTCACTCCCTGTACCTCTTCATTCCGACAGTCAAGACGCCATCCATATAGCCAAAAACCCAGTGTTTCACGAACGGACGAAACACGTGGAGCTTGACTGCCATTTTGTGTTTCTCGCCGGATTAATTTCTCTCTTTTTCCTTCGATCTTCTTCTCAACCAGCAGATCTCTTCACCAAATCTCTCAATGGGCCTCACCATCATAATTTACTGGGAAAGCTGGGTGTTCTTTCGTCCCCCGCCAACTTGAGGGAGGGTGTTGGACTGAATATAGGTGATTCTAGTAAATATCGACAATCGCAGAGCACCCCTAACAATGGCTAAAGTTAAGGTTGAGTTTGGTCTGAAGAACCAAACTCTTTTGTTTAATAATAGAAGGCAAACAGACCTAGTGCGTTTTTGGTTAATAGGTCGGCCCAATAAATTAATTTCCTATGGGACCTTATAATTGGGCCTTCTATCTCTGCAGAAATTGGGGCATGTTCCAGAAAAAACAAATTGTACAGTTGTTACATTATTTGTTATTTTTTGTATTTAAATACCTAAGTTAGTTTTAGATAGACAAATAGAATAGTGACACATGTATAGGTGGTTATTTGTTAGATTCTTTTTTGCTTGTATATAAACACATGCACGGTACACAGCAATAATCATCAATATACAGAAAATTTCTGAATTCCTTTGTTCATTTTCTACACTTTTCAAGTTCTGTGATGTGTGCCATGTATGGAGCTTCACGTCTGTTGCCAACTCCATCCACAGCTGCCTAAGCGAACTGCACTTGAGATGTTTGTCATTTGCAGATGAAATCTACTTACATTTAATTGTAATATTATATTTTGAGCCGTGAAAGTCATTTTTTGACTCACAATTCTTTTGCCAGAGGAAAAACAATATAACAGGATTATTGCTCGAGATATACATTTGTTTCTGTTCACATTTCATGGGTTTTGAAGCATTTTTCGTTAAGACTCTCAGCTAATATAGCTTTGCATGACTCTTTGTATTTTCATTTTTTTAGTCAGCGTTCCTTCTGATTAGAATAAAATCACTTTTCTCACATTACAAATTTCTTGTATATGACCATTCGAAACTGCTTTCATTTGTAAATTGACGGCCGTGACTACTCTGCCTGCAGGGGTTTATAAAGGAAGGTGTTCCAGCGGAGTTTTCTTCATCAACTTTCTGGACTTGGCTGGTTGATTGCCGAACCACCATTTTCTTGCACCTTGCTACGGGGACTACAAGTTTGAGAATAATGTTTTGATTTCTATTAGATTTCTATCATTGATGTAGAATTTTGGCAAGTGTTAGTGGAAGATCATTTTGTTGAATATTGTAATTTAGTCTGTTTGTTTATGTAATGCTTACTCTGTACGCTCACATTTGTCAGATGCAGCATTTATGTTGCTGTTCATACTAATATCAGGATAAAAGATATTCAGGTTCTAATCTAGTCTCCTTACGTAGTAGACCGCGTTGTATCTCCTGCATTAGCTGTTTCTATTGTTGCGGCTAGCAGATTTGTGTATTTCTTTTTTTGTGTGTGCTACCTTATAAATAAATGTTGGTGTAATGCAGTACTTAGAAAAGAAGAAGTAAAGTAGTTTGGAGGGCAAATGTTGGGGAGCATTGGGATATAAGTTTTGATTCTTTGGGTGCTGATCAAATAAATAAGAAAAACAAAAAAAAATTTAGCTGACAATTGTCATTTCACGGGTTGATCATTAAAATTTCATTTATGAAGCAGCTATCTTGGCTATTGGTAGGGTATATCCTTAATTTGGAAGCTTGCTAACATGGCCAAAAGATTCAAACAGTAAGTATTCATGCTTCGTCATATCTCTTTAAAAAAAACTTGTTACTCTAGCTATTTGGTTTGTCTGTTACATACTCAGTGGATAATGAGCTCCCCCTCTACCATACTCCACTTAAATACCAGGCTTTTGCCCGCACCCGAGTCCAAACCCGTCACATGAGCTTAACCCATGCATGCTTCTTCAACAGCTGCTTTCATCTGTTTCTCTGATACATTTTGTTTAAATTTCTGCTCCCTATATAGATGCTTTATGTATTCTTTTAAATATATATGAGTTCCTTCACATCATATATGAAAATTTTAACTTAAACATATGAACATAGGTTGTCTTTAATGGTGAAATGATCAAGTACTACGACATATCTGGCCCCATGGGCAATGTCTATCTGGGGGATATTGCAAGTAAGCTTGACCATGAAATGATTTTCTTTTTCTCCTGCTGAAATTAAGAAAATGAAGATAAAGAACTTTATTTTCTTTGTTTGTGTCCCCTGCTGTTCTACAAAAGGAAAAGGACCACATAGAGGGATTTGCTCCTGAGGGGAGACTTGGCACTTTTTTAACTTAAGCGTTATAGTGTCAAGTTTTTCTGCTTTTAGCCTGTGAAGCATATTAGAAGCTTGTATAATGTCTTTCTAAATAAATGTTTACTCCACATTTTCCTTACTTTACCGCTTTTGTACCTTGATTGCTGAAGCTTTCAAAAGTATCTACAATAGGAAAATTTTTCTCCTGTTACTCATGCCACCTATTGCTGATTATAGCGCTTAATAGTGACGGGGTTCACCTTTCTTTTTTTAAATTTCATCATTATAATTTTAGAAAGTTGGGCTGCGTAGGATTCTGAGAAGGGAGGAAATTTTTTGAGTTATCTTTAGTTTTGTGGTAATAGTAATAACTTCATTGTGGTATCAAGTATATCATATCATGGTGTTAAGTTGGTATCATCACTTGTGCAATGTATTGTTCCTTTCAATTTTGATATCTATGCTAACCATGGGCTGTGATCATTCTTCAGAGTGGTTCTGTGACAAAATATGGGGACTGAATTGTGTTATAGACTTATTATTATTATGCCCATAATGGGTTTATATCATTCTTCAGGTTGCTTGGGTTACGAAGTCTGGTGAGTCTGATTGCAATTCGACCAACTAGTGAAACAGTGATGTATCCTTACTTCTATAAGTGGATAAGGAGACATCGTGACTTGCACTTGGGACTCAACCAGTGGTGCAATGTTGTACGATGGGAGTTTAGCAACCCTACCCTCTTCATCAGTTGCCCTTTTGAGTTTATTTTTGTCTTACATCCTTTTGCCTTTGTGGGCATTCAAGTGCAGCAAATGTTTGCAGCTTAGATGACAAAAACTCCATTTTAATCCCAAATTCTTTTGAGGCCTTCAGGATGTGTGTGGTAATGATTTGCTTATGTTCCTTATTCAGGAGTAGTGAGTTTCTTTGGCAAGAAGGACGCTGCTTTTGCAACGAAGGATGAGGCAGATACCGAGGTATTCAGATATTCTTGGAGTATGCATATCAGCAACTAAGTTCTTTTAAAACAAAAATTAACAATGCATATCAGAAACTAAAGTTCTTTGAAGACAAAAACTGAACCTCTTATTGAGCTGCATCTAAATACCTTAGTATAGTGCCTAATTTGATTGCATTTGATGCAGGTAGCAATATAGTAACTCTGTAAGATCGTTTTACAGTGAATCTTCCAATCCAGTCTTTGTGTGTGTTATATTTGCTTTATGATGTCAAGTTAGTCTTTCCAGTGTTAATATTGACCATCTAAAAGAATTTTTTTTCTTATTTGTTGTTGGTTTTGTGGGGAGAATTATAGTTGATTTTTAGATCAAGACAGAACTAGAAGGCGCTTCTAGGACAAACAACTTAGCATTTACTCCAAATTACAAGGACTGACCTGCTAACCTGTCTTGACATGAGATGATCTCGGTGCCTGATGAAGATGATACTGACGCCAAAGCAACGAACTTAAGGAACATGGCATTTTGCTTCTTCTTTTTCTCATTGATTGATCTGTAATTGGGCTGTTTATGAGCTTTGGCATTTATTTACCTCATACAATGTGTTAATAGCTTAGGCCGTTGGAAGGATTGGTAAATAATATATGAGTCATATGGTCTTCCCGCTTCAATTTCTGCTGCTTCAGACAAAGATAGTTTGAAATAATCCTACATCTATGTTTTGTCTTATTTGAACTTGGTGCAAATAAGAAAAAACTTGAAAATGTGTATTCAGTTTCAAATGGAGAATGTGGATAAATCAGATTTTGATCTTTTATTAGGGTTAAATTGGTGAAAATTATATTAAAATGAAGAATGTATCAGATTGCAGCTTTCTTAGAAAGTGAAATTATTTGTATGATTGCATAAAGGAAAGTGTAACGACTCGGTCGGTCAATCCGTGAGAATTGCCCCGTTTCCCATGTTTCAGCCTTATCATGTGTTAATTAACTTAATTATGATGTGTTGGGTCGGTCGGTCGCTTCGGGTTCAAAGTGGTCGTGGTGAGAAATGAGACACTTAGTCTCTTAAGTTGGCCTTATGGTTAGAAAAGTCAACCGAAAGTTGACTATTTGGTAAACGACCTCAGAATGAGGATTTTATGGCTCGGATAGTTTCGTTAGGTGATTTGGGACTTAGGAGTGTGTTCGGAATGTGGTTTTGAGGTCCGGTGTAGAATTAGGCTTGAATTGACGAAAGTTAGTTTTGGCGATTTCCGGTCGGTAGTGGAAAATAGGCTATCGGGGTCAGAATGGAATTCCGGAAGTTGGAACGGGTTCAATGTCAGTTTGGATATGCGTGCAAAATTTCAGGTCAATCGGCCGTGTTTTGGATGGTTTTGACATCTTTGGCGAAGTTTAGATATTTCAAAGTGAAATAGGCTTGAATTCGAGGTGAATTTAGTGTTTTGATGTTATTTTGGGTGTTCCGAGGGTGTGACTAAGTCCGGATGATCATTTAAGACTTGTTGGTATTTTTAGTTGGGGCCCCAAAGGGCTCGGGATTGATTTCAGATGGTTAACGGAGGTTTGGACTTGTAAATTTGCAGCAAAGCTGCTGCTGGTGCTATTTTACTGGTGTGACCGCACCTGCGGATGGGGAACCACAGGTGCGGGCCCGCAAAAGCGAAAAGGAATCTGCAGATGTGGAATTTGGGCAGCTTAGTGAGGGACGGCAGATGTGGACGTGGGACCGCACCTGCGGAGTCGCAGGTGCGAAAATGGAGTCGCAGGTGCGGAATTTGGACTTTAAGTGATTTTCCGCGGGTGCGCACCTGGGACCACAGGTGCGGGTCCGCAAGTGCGAGATTTTGGCCGCAGGTACGGAAATCCCTGGGCAGAAAATATAAAAAGGGTCCTTAGCGAATTTTGGTCTTCTTTTCACCATTTTCATACGGGTTTGAAGCTTTTGAAGGATTTTTTAAAGAGGAAAATCGATAGTTCTTCATTGAGGTAAGGTTTTTGGACTCTAAACTCGTTTATGTGTGATTAAAGGTCTAATTAGTGGTGAAAATGGGAAAAATCAGTGCTAAAAATGGGTAACTAGGGCTTGGGATTAGAGACTTTAAAATGGAAATTTGAGGGGTCATTTAGAGTCTGATTTTGGTGTTCTTGATATGTATAGACTCGTGGGTGGATGAGATTCTTGTGGTGTAAATTTTTTCGAATTTCGAGACGTGGGCCCGGAGGTCGGGTTTGGCCAATTTCGTGTTTTGTGCCTAATTTTGATAGTTTTCGATTGGGGTTCGTCTCCCTAGTATATTTTGATGTTATTAACCTGATTTTGATAGACTCGGAGCATTTGGGAGCCGATTCGAGGGGCAAGATATCGCGGAGTAGTTTTTGGGTTGTTTTGAGGTAAGTAACGATTGTAACTCTAAACCTGAGGGTATAAAACCCCGGTATTTTGTATTGTTTTGGTAAATGCAGTGACGCACATGCTAGGTGACGAGCGTGTGGGCGTGCACTGATAGGGATTGAGACTTGGTCCGTCTCGTAGCGACTATTAAGCCGTATAATTGATTTGAAATCATGAGATATCCTATATTTTAGACACTTATACTTATTTATGGGTTGTAATCCATGTTTGGGACCTTGTGCCGATAAGTTTAGACCCTTACGGGTATTTTGACACTATTCTCACACTATTTTTGATAGAAAATTTATGAACTCAGTCATGTTTATTACTTGTTGATATTTCACTGTTATCACACTGTTTTAGAATATTGTGAGATATTTTGGGCTGAGTCCCGTGATGTTGAGATGAGTTGCCTGAGTAGCTTGAGAGGATGACTGAGTGACGCCGAGAGCCAGGTTGTGAGGATAGTTATGGATCGGGCTGCACGCCGCAGCAGATATTATATGGATCGAGCTGCACGCCGCCGCAATATGTTATATGGGTCGGGCTGCGCGCTACCGCAATATATATATATATATATATATATATATATATATATATATTGGATCGGGCTGCACGCCGCAGCAATATAGCCTTGGGTTGTAGGAGCCCTTCCAGGAGTCTGTACACCCCCAATGAGCGCAGTCAACTATTATGGATCGGGTTGCACGTCGCAACGGATTACTATTATGGATCGGGTTGCACGCCGCAACGAGTTATTATATGGATCGGGCTGCACGTCGCAGCAGTTGTTATATGGCACCTGATGAGTGAGAGTGCTGAGTGTGAACATTGACTTATGAGAGTAGAGTCACTAGTGACTAAGAGGCTTGCTCGAGAAGCTTTATTTGTGAGTGACATTGTGCCCGAGTGGCTGATAATTTTTATGAAACTACTGATTTTCACTTTTCTTCGCACTGAGCCTCTTTGATAAATGTTGACTAATGTTTTATATAAGTTTAAAAGGAAAAAACTGGAGTGTTGTGAAAATCTTTGGTAAATGTGGACTCTTGACTTGATCTATTTACCTTCACTAGTACTTATTTTTATGAAATTATCACTTTCAAATGCTCGTCACTACACTCAAGTTTTTAGTTACTTTGGTTACCTACTGAGTTGGCGTACTCACGTTACTCCCTGCACCTTTGTGTGCAGATCCAGGTGCCAGATCTGAGCGATAGCTGAGTTCTCCTATGCTCGGAGTTGATCGAGGATAGAGGTAGTTGCTCGGCGTCCACAACTGTCCTTCTTTCCTCTCTTAGTCATAGATCCCTAGTATTTCCTGGACTGTATTAGCAAAGGCTTGTTATTAGATGTTGTGTTTATCCCTTTAGATGCTCATGACAGTTGTCTCCGGGTGTTGGGCTGTGGTTAGTCTTGGTTTTTGTGATATTTTTGTTGTTATCTATGTTTTTAACAGAGTTCTTAAATGAAATATTCCGACTTATGATTTTAAAAGGAAAGTTTTATATGTCACTATCAGAGTTGGCTGGCCTAGTTTCACGATAGGCGCCATCACGGCCCTTATTGATTTGGGGTCGTGACAAGTTGGTATCAGAGCACTAGGTTACATAAGACTCAACGATCATGAGCAGGTTTAGTAGAGTCTTGTGGATCGGTACAGAGTCTGTACTTATCTTCGAGAGGCTACAGAACCCTTAGGTAAAACCTTACATTCTTGAATTCTTGTCGTGCGAATCCATTTTATTCAGCCAAAAGTGTTACTCTTGAATTCCTTTCATGTATTCGAATTCGCACGTGAGCGCTTGGTATTAGTTGTGCTTCGACGGCTTGTGACTTTCATGGATTAGATGTGATTTTTAGCATGTTGATAATGGGCCAGCCGGGAGGAGTTATATGTCTGTTTATGCCCTTATTTATGGGACTTTGTGACTAGATAACCTCCCGTGTTGTTTTAAATATGGAGTGAAGCGGATCCTTCTATTGTGTTATGAGTTTCTGATGATGTCTTTTGGGCTGACCAATGCCCCAGCAGCATTCAGGTATTTGATTGACGGTGTATTCAGTCGTGTTATAACTCCTTTGTTATTGTGTTCATTGATGGCATTCTGGCGTACTCACGTAGCCAGGGGTAGCATACTCAGCATTTGAGGATGGTATTATAAGGATTTAGGGAGTAGAAGCTTTGTGCGAAGTTCTCCAAGTGTGAATTTTTGGCTCAGTTCAGTAGTATTCTTGGGGCATGTGGTGTCCAGTGAGGGTATTCAGGTGCTCGAACGAGTGTGAGTAGAGCTTCCAGAAGCTCAAGATTTCCTTGACCACAGCTCCGGTGTTAGTTCCGCCATCAGCTTCAGGTTCTTATACCGCGTAAATTGATGCATCGAGGATATGCATTGGTTGTGTTTTAATGCAGGAAGGTATAGTGATTGCGTGATAGCTATGATTTTTGGAAGTGTATAGAGAGATATCATTTTGAGGTTAAGCAGGTCGGGGTATCTACTGCGGGTTGTCCTGAGGTGTGTGACCCTTATGTTGATTTGTGGTAAGTTCTCTTCTACCAGTAAATGATGTATGTTGTAATTTGAGTTTAGATCGCTTGTGGGAGTTGGCATGTCCATTACAATGGTGGATGCAAGATTTGCATACGATTTGAGGGTTGGATGGTTTGGGTCATATGAGCTTATGAAGGATTTAGTTGAATCTCACCACAGTATGGTGGTAGTGATAGCGTATGGGCATCGTGAGTTATTGTTTGTCTTGATCTTTGGCTTTGAGCCAAGTGGGGGAGTCCCCTAATGATAAGTTGATTGCACGATTATGTGTTGTATTGGTTTCGGTTTGAGGTATATTGGTGAATCAGTTATGACCTACAGAGGGTGGAGTCTGGGAATGACTTGAGTAATGGAAATTCTTTGATACAGGTTGTAATGTACTCTACGGGTAAGTGGACTTTATTGAATGATTGAGTTGTAAATGTAAAAAGTTTAGTGTGTGCAGTGTATGAGTTGCTTGTTGCTTCAAATGTGTGGATCACTTTCCTAGTACGTAGTTTGCAAACGGGGTCAGGTCATTCTGTCTTCTTGGGCAGTGTAATTGAAATTGCGTAGAGTAAATGACGTTCGAGAATGGTTCTGACGGATTCAAGGTTATATGTAGCGATTGAGGATCTTCAAGGTGTGAATCAGGCTAGAACTGAGATTTACGTGGAGGTGTCAAGGCTTGTGGTGTATTTACATTATCATGGATTCTATCCATCAATATCAGTAAAGTGAAGGTAATGACTTTAAATTCGCAGGAACTCTCTTCCGGTAAGTATTTCTAATATGGTGCGTTTGGGGATATTTGAGGGAGTATTCAGCGGCTTATGAGCCTTAGATGGTATATTTTTATGCTCGGGTTCCGTGTGGTGAGTCTGGCTTGAGAATTACGGTATTATGGCAAGAAGAAGTATCAATTCTAAGGTAGGTCAGAAGGAACCTGGATAAATAGGACAGCTTGGTAGTAGGTCGGATCGGCATGATAAGGGATATAATTAGTTCTTTCGGTGTTTATGAGGTAATGAGTTGTCACAGATGTTTCTTAGCAATGCTCTTGGGTCTTGGTGACCTGCGTAGCTTGGTTGAGTTAGAAGGATTCAGTCTTGACGGTCTAGTGTGATACAAATGGGATTCAGATAGTTCCTGATGGTTCCTACCATGGTTAGAGATGTGTATTTTCGGCCGGCGTGAGGAGCATGTGACGTATAGTGATTTTGCTTCTGGATGGGATCAAATGTAAAGTCTGGGCTAGTTGGGTGCGTAGTTGTTGTGGCTCGAAAAGGATCATGAAGTTCTTGTACTTATAGTAGGATGGCGTAGGGTATATGGTATGTAGTGTAGAGTTGAGATTTACATATATGAGATCCCCGTGCAGTTCCGGAAGGAAGGTCAAATTCTCAGGCAGCATTGGCAGTTTCAGATGACTAGGTAGATGATATCACCAATTGGGTGGCTGATGAAGGTATACATTTCAGAGAAGTCAATGTGTGGAGTTGAGGGTGCTTCACCGGTATTGCGACACTCTCTAGTGGGATCGACTGCGGATATTCAAGGTTTCTTGGTGTCACAGAGGAAGTATGGGGGTATCCCTCGTGGAATGATTGAGTATTAGGGACATGTTATATATTCGAGTGGTGGAGTTGGGATCAGATATGGTTATTGGTGCGCTTCATGGATTTCGAGACTGGGAGTTTTCATAAACAAATTATTTTGTGGTTGTGGACTATGAGGATGCGAGCAAAGCTAGTCAGGTGTTAGTATATGACATGATTCAATCATTATGAACTTTTAGAAAGTTATCTACCTGTTGTGGATGACCAGAGTTGATTTAGAGTTATTGGTAGGCCAGTATGGGTGTGTGTTCTACACTGAGTCAGAATTGTTGACTCCAAATTGCTATTGTTGAGGGATGTACCATTGTCTGTCATTGAGTTCATTCGTATTCTGGGGTGCTCTATGAGATACCCTTCGGGATTGCGAGGAGTGGTCATTGTTGGATATAGGCACATATGGTGCGGTTCTAATTTTGCTTTATAGCTAGATTTGAGTAAGGTAAGTAATTGCGTGTTGCGAGATTGAGACGTATTGGTTATGTTCTTTCGGGTTTGTGTGGCATGGTATCGTCCGATTTTCCCCGTAGTTATGGCAATGCACTTTGAGTACTTGATGTCGAATTGCGCATGGTTATTGATTTTGAGCAAGGTGGCTTGAAGTTGTGGACCAGCGTTTGGATGGGATTACACATTGTAGCTGAGTTATGTAGAGGTATGATCCTTAATGCCAAATTCGTGTGTTCTGATTTTTACGGTGTGTGCCAGGCTTTTATCATGATGCTGTGATGGTAATTATTAATGGCAGGATAACCCCTCGTGTGAATCTTCTTTGTTTTATGATTTGAGCTCTTGGGATGTGGTTATTGAGTGCACAAGTTGCACAAGTTATGGCTCTGAATGGTATTAATGCTAATCAGACGAATGGTTGCTAGTTTCTATATGTTTCTTTCATCATCGGCACCATATGAAAGTGTTAAAGCGAGACTTTGCTTGATAAGAGGTTATTTATCGGTATTGGGTTGTTTGAGCATCTCTTGTGGTTAGGAGTTATCGCTATGAGTGTTTGAGTCATGCGGTATATTATGTGATTACATCTGGGGTTACATATATGTCTTGATTCAGCGTGTTCAGACTATTTCAGCTTATAGTTGTGGAATTTTGATCTCATAAATTATTTTAGAAGTGGAAATTTGGTTCTAAGGTTTATGGGTCATGATGAATTTCGAAATTTCAGCTATGTTGTGCTATTGGACCTACATGGGATAGGGTGACGTGGGATCACCCCGGGTATGTGCATGGTAAGTTACACGGCAAATTTTGGTGGTGTTTGGAAAAGCTCTAGGCACATTCTAGGACGAACGTATGTTTAAATGGGGGAGAATGTAACGACCTGGTCGGTCGTTCCATGAGAATTTCCCTGTTTCCCCTGTTTCAGCCTTATCATGTGTTAATTAACCTAATTATGATGTGTTGGGTCGGTCGGTTCGGGTTCGGAGTGGTCGTGGTGAGAAATGAGACACTTAGTCTCTTAAGTTGGGCTTATGGTTAGAAAAGTCAACCGAAAGTTGACCATTTGGTAAACGACCTCGGAATGTGGATTTTATGACTCGGATAGTTTCGGTAAGTGATTTAGGACTTAGGAGTGTGTTCGGAATGTGGTTTTAAGGTCTGATGTAGAATTAGGATTGAATTGGCGAAAGTTAGTTTTGGCGATTTTCGGTCGGTAGTGGAAAATAGGCTATCGGGGTCAGAATGGAATTCCGGAAGTTGGAACAGGTTCGTAATGTCAGTTTGGATATGCGTGCAAAATTTCAGGTCAATCGGACTTGTTTTGGATAGTTTCGGCATCTTTGGCGAAGTTTAGAAGTTTCAAAGTTCATAGGCTTGAATTCAAGGTGAATTTAGTGTTTTGATGTTATTTTGGGTGTTCCGAGGGTGCGAATAAGTCCGGATGATCATTTATGACTTGTTGGTATTTTTGGTTGGGGCCCCGAGGGGTTCGGGATTGATTTCGGATGGTTAACGGAGGTTTGAACTTGTAAATTTGAAGCAAAGCTACTGTTGGTGCCATTTTACTGGAGTGACCGCAGCTGCGACGGGGAACCGCAGGTGCCGGGCCACAGAAGTGGAAAGGAATCCGCAGATGTGGAATTTGGGCAGCTTAGTAAGGGACCGTAGATGCGGACGTGGGACCGCACCTGCGGAGTCGCAGGTACGGAATTTGGACTTTAAGTGATTTTTCGCAAGCGCGCACCTGGGACCGCATGTGCGAGATTTTGGGCGCAAGTACGGAAATCCCTGGGCAGAAAATATAAAAAGGGACCTTAGCGAATTTTGGTCTTCTTTTCACCATTTTCATACGGGTTTGAGGCTTTTGAAGGGTTTTTTGAAGAGGAAAATCGATAATTCTTCATTGAGGTAAGGTTTTTGGACTCTAAACTTGTTTGTGTGTGATTAAAGGTCTAATTAGTGATGAAAATTCGGAAAAATTAGTGCTAAAAGTGGGTAACTAGGGCTTGGGATTAGATACTTTAAAATGGGAATTTGAGGGGTCATTTGGAGTCCGATTTTGGTGTTCTTGATATGTATAGACTCGTGGGTGGATGAGGATTCTTGTGGTGTAAATTTTATTGAATTTTGAGACGTGGGACCGGGGGTCGGGTTTGGCCAATTTCGTTTGTGCCTAATTTTGATAGTTTTCGATTGGGGTTCGTCTCCCTAGCATATTTTGATGTTATCAACCTGATTTTGATAGACTCGGAGCATTTGGGAGCCGATTCGAGGGGCAAGATCATCGCAGAGTAGTTTTTGGGCTGTTTTGAGGTAAGTAACGATTGTAACTCTAGACCTGAGGGTACAAAACCCCGGTATTTTGTATTGTTTTGGTAAATGCAGTGGCGCACATGCTAGGTGACGGGCGTGTGGGCGTGCACCGATAGGGATTGAGACTTGGTCCGTCCCGTAGCGACTATTAAGCCTATAATTGATTTGAAATCATCAGATATCCTATATTTTAGAGACTTATACTTATTTATGGGCTGTAAGCCATGTTTGGGGCCTTGTGCCGATCTGTTTAGACCCTCAGGAGTATTTTGACACTATTCTCACACTATTTTTGATAGAAAATTTATGAACTAAGTCATGTTTATTACTTGTTGATGTTTCACTGTTATCACACTGTTTTAGAATATTGTGAGGTATTTTGGGCTAAGTCCCGTGATGTTGAGATGAATTGCCCGAGTGGCTTGCGAGGATGACTGAGTGAGGCCGAGAGCCGGGTTGTGCGGATAGTTATGGATCGGGATGCACGCCGCAGCAGATATTATATGGATCGGGCTGCACGCCGCCGCAATATGTCATAGGGATTGGTCTGCGCGCCGCAACAATATATACTCCCTGCACCTTTGTGTGCAGATCCAGGTGCCAGATCTAAGCGATAGCTGAGTTCTCCTTTGCTCGGAGTTGATCGAGGATAGAGGTAGTTGCTCGGCGTCCACAACTGTCCTTCTTTCCTCTCTTAGTCATAGATCCCTAGTATTTCCTGGACTGTATTAGCAAAGGCATGTTATTTAGATGTTGTGTTTATCCCTTTAGATGCTCATGACAATTGTCTCCGGGTGTTGGGTTGTGGTTAGTCTTGGTTTTTGTGATATTTTTGTTGTTATCTATGTTTTTAAACAGAGTTCTTAAATGAAATATTCCGACTTATAATTTTAAAAGGAAAGTTTTATATGTTACTATCAGAGTTGGCTGACCTAGTTTCACGATAGCCGTTATCACGGCCCTTATTGATTTGGTGTCGTGACAGAAAGGGAGTGGTCAATCTGTATATAAAAGCTCTGGTTGAACTATGGGACATTCTTAGAACGGATATGAAGTATTACTTTACAGTAATAGGGGTTAGTACTTAGTATCACAACTTGCAAATAAGCTACTCATCTACTTTTTGCTACCTTGGAACTGGTGTTAAATTTTGGGTCAGGTCAGGTCAGCCATAAGACTAGTTTCAGAAATTCTGTTCTCACACTTGCAGACAGCTGCCTTCTACGTTCATACACGTATTGTCCGTATGTTGAGACCTGTATTTCTTTGCCTGCTACTTAAACATCAGTGGAGACTACTTTTATGTTTCTCTTTGGCTTATCCTTCTCCATTTGCTGTCGGTTTCTTCTAATAGTAATATCTTCTTATCTTGTATTATTGGTGAATAAATCTGAGCAAATTAGTGGAAAAGCTTCTGTGAGAATTAGTTGCTTGGCACTAAGGTGCCTTGATCTGGCTCTGAAAAGACTTGCTGCTAAGCTTCCTACTTCTCTGTTCAAGTTTTGCTATAAACTTATGGTCTTCTCTGTTCAGGCCTTTGGTGTTATGATCATGGTTCAGGGGGATGACAAAAGCCAGGTCTTACCTCCTAAAGTAGCATCAACTCAAGTAATTTGTTATTCCTGTACCATACAAGGATGCAAATACTCCTCAAAAAACAATTTTAAACCTTCTCAAAAACAAGGATGCAAATACTCAAGGGATCTTTGATGCTTGTGCTGCTACGGTTAAAAAGTTGAATGAGTCAGGTATTCGTGCTGAGGCAGACTTCAAAGATAACTATTCACCTGGCTGGAAATATTCTCTTTGGGAAATGAAGGGGGTTCCTCTTAGGATTGAAATAGGACCAAAAGACCTTGCAAATAACCAGGTAAGAATTCAACTTTCTTTCTAGTAGTCAGTTGTTTATGAAAGTTAAAAAGGACCGAGTAAATTGGTGCTATGGACCTAAACTGTTTATGTGGAAGCCCAAAATACACTTATACGTTTACCTATGTTGTTTGATTCATAGTTCTGATATAACTCCTAGGTATGAGCTGTTAGATGTGACAACGGAGCCAAAACAGATATTCCCATGGATAATCTTGTGGACCAACCTAGATGTTACAGTTTTGCTCCATATTCTAATTTTTTTTTTTTTTGTTGAAGAAATAATTCAATTGTGAAGTGCACGTAAGTCTGTCAATATTTTGAGAATATTTTTGTCGTATTAACATTTAGTGTTATAACATTCGTGGTTTTATATATTCTCTCTTTGCAAGAAGTTGCTTATGAATTGTTAGATTGCGAGTACTATGAGGTTTAATTGATCGTTCAATTGCAGAAATGTAAGGAAAGTTAGGCCTGATTACAAAGATTAAGCAAGCAAATGAAATCTAGAGACTTATTTACAAATACATGGAGATTTAACTAAGGAGCATAAAAAAGATGAACAGGAGAGAAACTCAAACATGTCCCTTGGATTGGAAGCTTCAAAGCCGTCGTAGCGAGCCCCATCAATGAAAAGCCTGGAACTAGCGGGCTTCACATCCGCTAGCTCTTCGATCATCCCATCGTTCATGTTGTACGAAATAATTTTACCGGGAATTGATAACAATAGCCTTGCCTTATCTTTCTCATCATCAAGAAAACAATCGTCAAAAACACGTTCGTATAGGCATATTCTTCTGGTGGATTCGTTTCTTGATTCACCATAGCAGGGTACACATTAGGGGAAAAATCCAAGTTAACATGCTACTTAACTTTAACAAACCACCCAGAGTAATTAACTTCCAGCTCCAAAATATCAAATTATGTACTTTGATTATCATTATGATGAATCAGATGCAAGTGCCCTCCATATTCCCCAAAGTATTCAATATTTCTGTGCCACTGTTCTTCAGGAATTGGAGTATTAGGCATTTGTCTGAAGCTACAATTTCCAACTTCAAAGCACAAAAAGGAGCCTGTTTGACTAACTTAATGAACAGCTCCATTCCAAAAAACACCATAATAGAAACATAAATCCGCGCCTCCGTATTCATTACAATCGTAATATTCATTAGAATGCCTCCAATTTCCAGCACCTGATGAATATACTGAGAGCCGAAGTTGATTTTCAGACACAGACAACTAAAGACAGATTACATCGTAATCATCTAATTTTTCAGGATCAAAAGCTAAATTCATAGTTCTTACTAAGTGGGGTTCGTTGATTGTTTCTGGTAGTGGAATAAACCTATATTTACCAGTGGTGAGATTGTAAATGTAAAACTCCCTCTTCCCATCACTCAATTTAAAATCAAGGCAAAATAGTCCGTTGCAAGAATTCATACCATAAAATATTTTACCATCACGTATACTGGAGAATCTTTCATTCATCAATACTCATTGTGGAGAAATCTTCCTCATGCAAAGAAAGAAAATTGTAAGCGGAGTTTCGGCACAAGAACAAACCAATAATGGAGGCAGAGAACCTAGCATTCCTACGGGTGTGAAGGCGACGAAATTGGGGACTGTTAATAATGGAGAGCCAGTGTTTCGAGACTGTCTGGAAACGAAGTAGTGATTGTGGGGGCAAGTGCAGTAATAATTCAGTTAAGAGATCTTCATTGCTGGAGATGTGTTGAGCAGATTCTGATGAAGGGACTTCAATTTTAATAGAGATTTCGCTGGATAATGACAGGCGTGATTTTAGGTCTTTCTCAATGCTCCGGCCGTGGATGAAGGTGACTCTGATTATGCCACGATCATCGACGTACGAGGCGTCGCTTGATGTGGCATGGCTATCGGAAATCATGTTGAATTCCTCTGCTCTACTAAAATGATGAATGGGAGATGTTTGATGGCACGATTAGATCTGAAGGCAAAGTTTGCTATTGTTAGTTTCAGCCTGGTAATCTATTGACTTTCTCTGCTAATATTCCTTTTGTTTATGTATATTTTATACCAGTTGGTTAGTTGCAATTGCAACTTTACTACAGTTTAGGATTTTTTAAATCTCTCTAGTGTTAGATGATAATATAAAAGAATTCTCTTAGAAGATGATTACTTGTAGGAAGTCAAATGAAATTATGTAGAATTTCCTTTGCAATTCTTGACTTGAATTTCACCAAATTATATGTCAGCTTTGAGACTATTTTACCGACAAAAGTATACTGTATTATTTACTTCTAGTGCACTACGGCTCAACATCATGAGGTTTCAATAAAACATTTTTCTATTTGTCTATAATTCTCATTGCTGAACTCTTTGGTTAATGCTCCCGAGTTGTCAAAAGGTATCAATCAACTATCATCATGTTTCAGGAAATAATACTAAACAACAATTCAACAATTCCATTCTTCAATTCAGCATTTCTTCATCCAATAGTAATCTTTCATGTATATATTTTTTTCTTTTGAATATGTCCTTGTGTGGTTTTGCTAGTCCTAAAGAAATGAAGGTCACATCCGAGAAAAACAAAAAAGACACACCAAAAGAACAAGAAAAGTTGAACAAGAAACACTTCTTACATTATAAATTTAAACAAATTCACTGGCCAAAGCTCTCAATCTTGAATACACGAGCACAACTATAGACTGAACAAAAGGCTTGCAAACTCATCAACATCAACAGCATAATCGCAGCCAAGAATGTGAGAAACTTCCATGATTCAAACACATAGTACTTCATGCATTTCCCAATCTTCACCTTCCATCTTCCATTGTAAAACTTGTTAACATCTTCAATCACTTTATCCAAAAATGGCACCTTGGTTAACTTCACTGATTTACTCATCGAATTCCACAAATTCGCGACTTCATCATCACTCTTCAAACGGTTCAATATAATCCCTCTTTCTCTAAGTAATGCTACATCTTCTGCCGTATCAATTATCCCATTCATTAATTCAGTGTAACGAGTAAAAACCAATGGTCCTGATGCATTACACGCTTCGTATGCTACTAAATTTCTTAAAATAACTTCCGTGTTTACATCTAGATTGACACTAGGTAAATGTAATGCCATCTTTTTACTGTCGTAACTTATGCTTGTGATTCCTCCATTGGTGGCGACAAAACTTACCCCTGCTTTAGAAAGTTCACTAACTGAGGAGATGGCTATTTCTTCCACTAGAGGTGGGTTATTAGAATTTTCATTTTCAGGATTTTCTTGTGCTTTCTCTTGTGAGAAGCATAGATATTTCATGGGCAAAATTAGGATTTTTAGCCCAGGAATATTAGAGAGAAGTGTCCAGGGCAGCTTGAACATGACTTTCATAGGTTTCGAAAATACTATTCTTTTAAGAAGACGTACCGGGCCTTTGTTTAATTTAACAAGTATCTTCCAAACTTCATTTAGAAATTGTTTAACCTGACTTGATTTTCCAAAGGAATTCGTTCCTCCTTGATTCACATCACATTGTTCCTGATCGTGATCTTCTGTTATTTCAGAAGTTCCTAATTTCAATTCAGGCACGATCATTTGGTACAAAAAGTCTAGCAAATGAGCAGATTCCGTGACTTTAACCTCTGGGAAAATTTCCACCATTTTGAAAGGAGAAAGCTCCTTACAAAGTCCCATTAGCATAGATACCAGCATGTCGTCTGCTAATTCTAAAGATGAGAATTGGAGTTCCAAAATTTTCCTCAACACGAATAATGGTATTTGATTTTCAAGCATTGCTAAATCTCTAAGTATGGCATTATGTGCTGATTTTCTCCCAGCAGCATCAACTAAGTGTGACATCCTCGAGGAAGAAACTGTAGTTAGAACCTTACCTTCTTTAGCGGCGTAGATGTGAAGAAACTCGAGCAAAAAAGAGGCGTCCACAGCCATCATCCAGGCCAAAGTTTCCCCATTGAAATTCAAGAACTTATGGTAACATGCACGAATTCTTGACTCCAATTTTATCAACTGTTCAACAAGATTTTGGAATTTGAGATTTTGAAGTTTTTTCTGAGTTCTCTTAGCAGCAGCAACTTTATACCTGTCGATAACATAACCAAGTAAATAAAAATGTGCATTCTATAGGAATTTAAACTTTTAAATGAGAAAGTCATACAATTTAATATGATATAAGAGCATGGAGATATGCTAAATTTGACTCTCAACACCACTCATGATCATATAATTCGATAGTACCTCTCCATCTCGTAGAGTTCTGGACGCCAATTATGGTAAGGACCTAATGCCGCTTCTTGGGGCACGTAAGACTCCGGGTCGCTAACCATTAGGGACTTGGGGACGTTGAAAATGCTAACTGGGACTTCAATGTTTTCTTCAAGTTCTTCATCAAGTGTTCGACGGATTTGAATTACCCATCGACTCTCATCAAAGTTTGGGGCCATGACTCGGACTGGAAAAGAGGACATGGTTTATTGAATGGTGGAGTAAAGAGAAATATGGAGCTTTAATTTATGAGTGTTAGGATAATAATTAAGTGGTTTAAATAGTGCAATTTCACCCAACCTTAAAAGAGTAAGATAGAATAAAGTGGTCGTTTGGTACCCAGCAAGAATTAAGCTTGTTTTTTCCATGTTTTTAATGTAACTTTCATGAGATTAGATAATATATTTAAACAAATTCCACTATCTCTTTCGTTCAGTTCTCACGTCTTCCTCCTGTTTTGTAGTGGTCAACCTGGTCTTTACCGCATATTTAAACATTAAAAATGCCATATAGAATGTGAGATGATACTATTTTTGTCTTTTATGTATGATGGAACCATTAACTTAAGCTAGGATTCTTTTTCTCCCTTTAGTTTTTCTCTAATTTTCTTTTACTTGGCTGAGATTTACATTGTATTTTGACTAGCTTTTCAATTAGGACTTTAGGCCCTTCTCAAAGTCATGAGGCGGGGTCACACGAGTAGCAAAAGACTGAGCCTATTCATATTTTTATGCTTCACACAAACTCAGGTTAGGAAACTTTAAAGTCATATTATATCATATGGATTTAAAAAGTTCAATTAAAAAATAATGAAAAAGGACTGAGAAGGCTTAAATGGATGGCTTCCAAGGCTCAGACTCGATCCTGCACAATTAAGACTAGCTAGTATAGGTTTAATTTACTTAATGCACTCACAAGTCTTCACATCGCTGCCCTAGCTTCTGATTCTTGAGCCTAATCTTGTGCCCTTCATCCAAAAGCAACAGCGCAGCAGAGGCCAACTTTTTTACTAATTGTTTTTAGGTTTTTAGTTGCTTTGCACCTTTGCGTAGCGTTTAATGAACTTTACCATCAGTAACTTTGAATAGACTAATCAGGAAATTCTTCAGCTGAATCACATTTTGTTTTTGGAATTAATAGTTAACCACCATCTTCTTGGGAGAGCTTATGTGTCATCATATAGATGTTGACATGTCTAATTATCAATTTAACTAAAATTTGATTTCTAGTGCAGATTCATTTAACCAAGGCTTTAAGATAGTTGCGATACAAAAATTGAAAGGTATAGTAGTAAATGATGCTTGTCTCATATGACATAAGATTAACACCATTTACTAGTTGTTGACTTTTAAAATAAAAAATAAAAAATGAGACAAGTGCTTGATACGGATGACTACAATGCATATACTAGCCTCTGAAAGCATGGATACCAAATTACTAAGAAGAAAATCTAATAAGGCCTAAGTTATATCGCATTTCCCATAAAAGTAAATCTTCTTCTTTAGAATTTTTTGGCAGGGGATGAATGGGGAGAACAACTCTTGAGTGTATACTGTATATTGCTTAGTGGGTGATTTTCAGAATCTAAAAACTTAAGACATGACAATGCTGAAACTTTTTCAATCAGATAGAGTTCTTTGTGACCATTATGAAACAGTTGTTGCGTTTTTATTAAGGCGGTGTGAATGGGAAATGGAAGAGGCACTTTTTGGGTGTGGATGGAAAATGGAAAAGTCACCTCTTGGATTGCACCTCTTGGATTACACCTCTTCATCTCACCCTTTCATTGTCTACAAATAGAAAGGCTTAGCCTCATTTTCCACCACTGAAAAATCTGATATCTCTCCCCTCAATTTTCTGCATACTGCATTGGTTTTTCAAAAGCAAAACGTAAGCATTTTGTGTGATTTGCTCCGGCATTTGAGTTCGCCGAAATTCTGTGATTAAAGTGCCGCTATCACAAAATAGTTATTTCGTTCTATCCTGGGAGGAATTAACCCGTAACCTTGGGCATTGTGAGGGGATTAAAATTCCTTAAGGAAACACAAGAAACTTGTGGGCTTAGAATTTTTTCTGCTTTATTTTCCTTAAACTAACGTTAATTGATTTACTGATTTTGAATACAGAGTGATAACAAGCTTAAGGAATTTATTATTTATTTTTGTATTCATCTTACATTCTGCTTTGGGAGACTAAAATCATATTGATTTTCTACTCCCGTTTTGGAGATTAAAATCTTCGGATTTTCTACTCCAGTTTGAGATTAAAATTTTTGTGACTTTTTACTCAATCCGAGATATAAACTTGGTTGCTTGTATTCGGTTTGAAGGTATAAAAACTTCACCGAGATACTAATTTTGTTTATCAATTTCTTTTACAGAAAAATGACAACAAGTGCGGAACAACAGAATGGTTCTGTTGAGACTACTGCTGCAATGGCAACGGTGTCTTCAAGTCGCACAACTCTTGTACCAATGATGGCACCGGCACAAAAACCCAAAAAGTTTTCCGGTGTGGAATTTAAGCGTTGGTAGCAGAAAATGTTCTTCTAACTGACCACACTCAGTTTACAACGCTTTATTAGCGAAGACGTTCCAGTTCTGGGAGAAGAAACTCCTAAAAATGAGCGATTTGTGGTCACTGAGGCATGGAAGCATTCTGACTTCTTATGCAAAAATTAGGGATAATACATAATTACCCCATTGGGGTTGTACCAAAGTGCCGGTTGCAGCCCTTAAAAATACGTGTCCTATGACTCCCTTATTTTTGTAAAAGTTATAATAAATGCCACCCTTTTAAGAGAGAACCAGTTTTTGTGTTGTGTGAGATATACACGCGTTTATTTCTCCTTTATTTTTTCTTTTCACATTTTTTCCCATTCTTCTTCATCATTTTCTTTCTCTGTTTTTCTCTCTTGTCATATCTTTGTAAAAATTATAATAAACGCCACCCTTTTAAGAGAGAACCAATTTTTGTGTTGTGTGTGATATGCACACGTTTATTTCTCCTTTATTTTTTCTTTTCACATTTTTTCCCATTCTTCTTCATCATTTTCTTTCTCTATTTTTCTCTCTTTGTCATTTCTTTCATCCATTTCACCATTTTCTTGATTTTTAGTTGCAAAATCAGTTCATGATTTTCAATGATGTATCCATTTAATTAAAGTTGAAAGCTTTCTAAAGAGTGATAGTAGTTGTTGGCTGGTGGAATTGAAATTAGGAACAAGGTGGCCGATAAATTTTCCGACGAGATGGAGAAATGATGAGATGAACAAAGTGACCTGCGAATCTGTCTAGCTGGGCACATTTTCTATTTCTCTTTATGTATTTGTCGGTTTTTTTGACTAATTCATCAAGATACCCATTTTTCGGTGTGACAAGGTGCCGACAAATTTTTCGGCTATATGAACAAAGCGGCATGCGAATCTGTCTTATTGGGCACATTTCTATTTCTCTTTATGTATTTGACGATTTTTTTGACTAATTCATCAAGATACACATGTTCCAACGAGACAAGGTGACCGGCAAATTTTTCGGTGATATGGAGAAACGGCTGGGCACATTTTCTATTTTTGTATTTGCCAATTTTTTTGACTAATTCATCAAGATACACTTGAAGATGCTTTGAACTTGACTAATAAAAAGGCGCCAAATGAATCACCAGTTGACTAACTAAAAGGAAGCACCAGTTTTTTTTAACAAAAAATACTGCAAGGAAGAAGAAAAAAATAAAAATGAAGATGAAAAGAAAAATGAAAAAGAAAAAGAAAGAATGAAAAGAAAAGAAAAATGTAAAGGAAATAAGAAATCCAGATAGTAGCAGATTTTAATAAAAAAATATTTTAAAAATAAGTTTCTAATATTTTTTTGATTCTCACTCTCCTTCAGGAGAGTGTATTCACTCTCTAGGTTATACGTTCCGAAAAGGAAGTATTTATTACACTACTAACAAATAAAGGGGGGTCATAGGACACCCGTATTTTTAAGGGGTGCAACTGGCACTTTGATACAACCCCAATGGGGTAATTATGCATTATCCCCAAAAACTATATTTTAAGTTGCTTGGAAGACGGCTTGTACAATGTTTATAGCGTCATGAAAACATCAAGAGAATTGTGGACTGCTCTTGAAAAGAAGTACAAGACTGAAGATGCTGGACTAAAGAAGTTTGTGGCCGCCAAATTTTTGGATTTTAAAATGGTTGACGGTAAATCTGTCATAACGCAAGTCCAAGAATTGCAAGTTATTGTTCATGTCCTCCTTGCTGAAGGTATAAACCGAGTCAATATTTTTTTTCAAGATATTGATTATTTTACTAATTATAAATTTATGATTTAAGGTATGGTCATAAATGAATCGTTTCAAGTTGCAGCATTTATTGAAAAGTTGTCTCTGTTGTGGAAGGACTTTAAGAATTGCTTGAAACATAAGCGCACGGAGATGACGCTTGAAGACCTTATTATTCGTCTATGGATTGAAGAGGACAATGAGGCTGTTGAGAAGAAGTCTCATGGAAATTCAACAATTATGGGTGCAAAGATTGTTGAGGAAGCTTCAACGAGCAAAAAGAGAAAGAAGTCGTCTGGAAAGAATTACCCAAGCAAAAAGAAGTTCAAAGGTAACTGCCACAACTGTGGAAGGTTGGACACAAGGATGCTGAATGTCGTGCACCAAAGAAGGACAAGAAGAAAAATCAAGCAAACATGATTGAGAAGAATGATGAAATAGATAATTTATGTTCCATGCTTTCAGAGTGCAACCTAGTCGGAAATCCTAGAGAATGGTGGATTGATTCAGGGGCAAATCGTCATGTTTGTGCTACCAAGAAGTTGTTTACTTCTTATGATCCCGCTGGACCTAACGAGACAATTTTTATGACAAATTCTGCTACTACAAAAATTAAAGGAACGAGCAAGATAGCTTTGAAGATGACTCCTGGCAAGATTGTGACTCTAAATGATGTCCTTCATGTTCCTGAAATGCGGAAGAATTTAGTCTCGACATCACTTCTAGTCAAGAATGGCTTTAAGTGTATTTTTGTTTCCGACAAGGTTGTAGTTAGTAAGAATGAAATGTATGTAGGAAAATGCTATCTTATGGAGGGTCTTTTCAAACTCAATGTAATTGCCATTGATATAAATAATATTTCAGCTTCTTCTTACTTGCTTGAGTCAAATAATTTATGGCATGAATATTTAGGCCACGTCAACTTCAAAACTTTGCGAAAAATGATTAATTTGGAAGTATTGCCTAAGTTTGAATGCAATAATTCGAAATGTCAAATATGTGTGGAATCAAAGTATGTTAAACATCCTTATAAGTCAGTTGAAAGGAATTCAAATCAGACTTAATTCACACATATATTTGCGACATGAAATCAATATCATCTCGCGGTAGAAAAAAGTATTTTATAATTTTTATTGACGACAATATTAGATATTGCTATATTTACTTACTTAATAGTAAAAATGAAGCGGCATTCAAGCAATACAAAAATGAAGTTGAAACGCAACTAAACAAAAAGATCAAAATGATAAGAAGTGATAGGGGTGGTGAATTAGAATCTCTTTTTGAAGAAATATGTTTGGAATATGAAATTATTCACCAAACAACTGCCCCTTACTCAACGCAATCTAATGAAATTGTGGAAAGAAAGAAGAGAACGTTAAAAGAGATGATGAATGCCTTATTTATAAGTTCGGGTTTACCCCAAAACTTGTGGGGGGAAGCTATTCTTACAGCGAATCAAATACTCAACCGAGTTCCCCATAACAAAACGCAATATATTCCATATAAAAAATAGAAATGTAGGAAACCCAACTTAAATTATTTTAAAGTGTGGGGGTGTTTGGATAAATTGCAAATTCCTAAACCCAAAAGGGTAAATATTGGACCGAAAACAGTTGATTGCATTTTCATAGGATATGCAAGAAATAGTAAAGCATATCGTTTTCTGGTTCATAAATCAGAAAATCCCGACATTCATATTAATACAGTAATCGAATCCGATAATGCTGAATTCTTTGAAAATATTTATCCGTATAAAAATGAATGTGATTCGTCTAGTGAAAAATCTAAGTGACCTCGAGAAGAAGAAAAGGAAAGTATGTTTAATGGGGAAAATCCAAGACGTAGTAAACGTCAAAGGACAACTACATCCTTTGGACCAGACTTTATGACATTTTTTGTTGGAAAATGAGCATCAAACGTTCAAAGAAGCAATGTCTTCCTTGGAAGCACAATATTGGAAAGAGGCAGTCAATAGTGAGATAGAATCCATATTAAGTAATCATACTTGGGAATTGGTTGATCTTCCTCCGGGAAATAAACCTTTGGGTTCAAAATGGATTTTCAAAAGGAAAATGAAAGCCGATAGTACTATTGACAAATATAAGGCAAGATTAGTTGTTAAAGGGTTTAGACAACGAGAAGGTCTTGATTACTTTGACACATACTCGTCGGTAACAAAGATTACATCTATCCGGGTATTAATAGCGTTAGTTGATGTGTATGGCCTTCAAATCCATTAGATGGATGTAAAGACAGCCTTCTTAAATAGATACTTAGAGGAAGAAATATATATGGAACAACCTTAAGCGTTTGTAGTTCCAGAAAAAGATAAGAAGGCGTGTCGACTTGTTAAGTCACTTTACGGACTAAAACAAGCACCAAAATAATGGCATGCGAAGTTTGACCAAACAATGTTGTCAAATGGTTTCAAGATCAATGAGTGTGACAAATGTGTTTACATTAAGAATACTCCAAATCAAATAGTCATTGTTTGTTTATATATGGATGATATGTTGATAATGAGTAACGACATTGCTAACATAAATGCTACTAAGAGCATGCTTACTAGTAAGTTTGATATGAAAGACTTAGGAGTTGCCGATTTAATTTTGGGAATTAAGATCCTTCAAAATCCTCAAGGTCTAGCTTTGTCTCAATCTCATTATTAAAATGGTACATGAAAAGTTCAAATATTTGGACTTTAAAGAAGCAAAAACGCCAATTGATTTAAACCATATTCTTGTAAAGAATAAAGGGCAAAGCAAGTGTCAATTGGAATATGCTCGAGTGTTGGGAAGTTTGATGTACATTATGAATTGTACACGACCTGATATAGCTTGTGCGATAAGTAAGCTTAGTCGATACACAAGTAATCCCAACCAAGCTCATTGGATAGCAATGAAACGAGTTTTGGGATGTTTGAAATATACCCAAGACTATGCATTGCATTACAATTGGATAAGTTTTTACCACAAGTGTGCAAATGGATCACCGGAGATCCACAAGCGGATACGTTTTTACCATTGGTGGAGGAGCAGTGTCTTGGAAGTCGTCCATACAGACATGCATCGCCCGCTCTACAATGAAGTCTAAGTTTATAGCTTTAGACAAGGACGGTGAAGAAGCTGAATGGCTCTGGAATTTCTTAGAAGACATTCCATTTTGGCCCAAACATGTGGAACCTGTATGCATACATTCCGATAGTCAAGCATCAATAGGAAGGGCTGAGAGCGTTATGTATAACGGGAAATCTCGTCACATTCGACGAAGGCATAATACTGTTAGACAATTACTCTTTTTGGTCCATTCTCGTGATGAGACAATGTTCACTACCAAGGATAAAGCATTAAGTCTTTTTAAAGGTTTCTAAATTTGATACGGGGTATATCAAATAGTGAATCTACGGGATAACACGCTTAGGAATCACATATGTAAGTGTGAAGTGTAAGTCGCTTCAAGGAGAATTCTGTAAGGCCAGTTCTCTACGCACGTATGAACCAGGTGGTGTTCATGGCTGAAACGAACACAATAATGAGAATCAAAGACGGTTAAGGGTTGATTGTGTGACTTATGGTTGTCTAGGTATACACCAAAGTTAGATAGTTCAAATATATCAAATCTATCGATTGACCGAGTTTATCCGACATAAGCTCACTACGGAAAGTTCAAAGGGAAACCTACTTATCCAGATGCGAAATCGTTAATTGCGAATCACACAGTATTTTCATGCATGTTTTTCCACATATCTCCATTCCCCATTCATGTGGGGGGTTGTTGCATTTTTATTAAGGGGTGTGAATGGGAAATGGAAGAGGCAACTCTTGGGTGTGAATGGGAAATAAAGAGGCACCTCTTGGATTGCACCTCTTCATCTCACCCTTTCATTGAGGCGTGAATAGAAAATGGAAGAGGCACCTCTTGGATTGCACATCTTCATCTCACATTTTTGTTGTCTATAAATATAGAGGCTTAGCCTCATTTTCCACCACTGAAATCTCTCCCCTCAATTTTCTGCATACTGCATTGATTTTTCAAAAGTAAAACGTAAGCATTTTGTGTGATTTGCTCTGCCATTTGAATTCACCGAAATTCTGTGATTTGAAGTGTCGCTATCACAAAATAGTTATTCCGTTCTATCCTGGGAGGAATTAATCCGCAACCATGGGCATTGTGAGGGTATTAAATTCCTTAAGAAAATACAAGAAACTTGTGGACTCGGAATTTTTTCTACTTTGTTTTTTCTTAAACTAACGTTTAGTGATTTACTGGTTTTAAATACAGAGTGATAACAACAGTAAAATGGGAAAAAGAGAGACTTGAAATTCAATATGAAATGCCTTCTAAAAATCAAAAGCTTATCTTCTGCGCGCCATTCTTAACATCAACAATGTATATTTGAAATTTGTGTCAGTTGGGTATTCATCAGTGGACAACATAGTTCAATAACTGTATATACAAGTAAAAAGAAGTTGATAAGTCTTGTGCTAATGACCTTTAGCCTTGACATAATATTAATGCCAAAATAACACATACTATAAATATTGCTTGCAAAAGTATCCTTCAAGTGGGGTTGAAGCCTGCAACCTCAAAAACAAATAAAGCACCTTTTGCAAATTAGACGAGTAGTTGAATGTTGTGTTGTTCACAGAAGCCAAACCACTAATTAAATTAATGCAACTATCTGCTGTCTAATAGCAGCAAAGACTAAGAAATGAAGGAAAATGGAAAATTGGCTAAAAACACAAGGAACAGAATAAAATCTGATTTTTTGAATTCATAAGTGTATCCACACAATCAATACTAATAAAATGTAGGAATGAAGATTAGGATGGCCAGCTAGCACACGGAGAATTGACAATAGGGGTTGCTAGTCATTTTCAAAAATTAAAGGGCCAAATGAAAATGATTTTGTTCATAAACCTAAAGTTCAACGTTTGGCAGCATATTGAGCAAAATGTAGTGGTTGTGGTCACATTCCAAATCAAGAAGAATGAATACTTTTTCAACTTTAATTAGTTTCTCGAGCTTTATTTCAACTTGGGATCTCAACATGAAGATGTTAAGTTATTCATGGGTCCTTCCATATTTTTGATAATATTTAGCTAATTTTGCAGCACAATTAATCAAGAGATGACGTCCTAAAGCGCCATTTATTCATTTTGTTTCTGCCATTGGTATAGCTGGAGAAAATAGTGTTTCATCCAACTTTTTCTATCAAAATGTTTATCTCATTGGCAGTGCATAAAGCTACTATTGCTTTTGCAGTTCGCAATCTAATAGAGGATATGGAATATAAAGTAAAAAGTAAAACAAAAGAAAACCGCAACGAGGGATCAAGTGCTCATTATCACTTCCTATTATTTTAAGCGTAACTTTATGATGGATTGGTAATCATGTAAAAAAACAAAACGTATAGAAATTTTCCCTTTCATATTGAATGAATTTGCTGTTGATGTATATATACAAGAAAAAGAGGAATCTAGGGTAAATATAGAAAGGCCAAGTGGCACTCTACTATTGAATACTCTATAACTCAATAGTACAATTACAGGGTGTATCCTAATCTTCTAGAGGAGCAGGCCTTCAGCTGCTTCCAATATTTAATCCCAATAAATGCAGGCCCAATGGAAAATACAACCCAAATCTTCTTTACAGCCCAAGTATTGTTTGAACACTTCAACAGATCAATTTCGGAAATAACACACCTTAACCACTAAAACCTTAGCCACTTCATCTTTATCTCTCTCTGAAATTAGGTTAACACCAACACCCCCCCCCCCCCCCCCCCCCCCCCCTCCCAAGGTGGAGAGGGAGGTACGAACACTCAACTTGCCCATTAGATTTCGATGAAGAGGACTTGTGAGAGGTTTAGTAAAGAGATCGACAAGTTGAGCATCTGATCGGACAAAGGAAAGAGAAATAAACCCAGCAAGAAATTGTTATCGCATAAAGTGACAGTCGATTTCTAAATGCTTGTTTCATTCATGGAACACGGGCTTTTTGGCGATATGAAGCGCATCCTGACTATCGGAATGAAGAGGAACATGTAAAGAGATTGGGATGGATAGATCTTCAAAGAGGCGAACCAACCAAGTGAGTTCGGCCACTACCCATCGCATGGAACGGTATTCTGCCTCCGCTGAACTAATGGAGATAGAGGTTTGCTTCTTTGACTTCCTATAAATAGGAGAAGAACCCAAGGAGATGTAAAATCCACTGACTGAGCGATAAGATTCAGGACAGGTGCCGTAATCGGAGTCACAAAAGGCGAGAAGTTGAAATGAGGGTGAGGCCGACATAAAAAGACCAAGGTCGGGATCTCTTAAAAGATAACGGAGTACTCTATAACCAGCATCAAGATGTGGCTAGCATGAATCTTGCATGTATTGGCTGAGGTGTTGTACGGTGAAAGAGAGGTCGAGCCTGGTCTGGGTATGGTAATTAAGGCCTCATTTGTTTTTTTTAAGATTAAGACGTCTGAATCTGAATACACATCTGAATATCAAGATGTGTCTCAAGATTAAAATATTTGAATCTGAATACACTTTTGAATATTAAGATGTGTATTAAGATCTGAATACTAAATGGTTAAGACTGTTTTATTTTTAACATCTGAATGTATAAAATTTATCTTTATTTGAAAATTAATAAACATAAAATTCAAATTAAATATTAATTAATCTGATATTCTATCAATAAAATATATAATTTTTAAAAAATATAGTAGTTGCTGGTGGTGATGGCTAACAGTGGTGCTTGTGAATGCCGACTAGAGGCAGTGGTTGGTGGTAGGTTTGGTTGATGGTGGTGGTTCAGGGTAATAACTAGTGGTGATTAGTAGTGGTGACAATTATGATTGAGGATCGTGGTGATAGTTAATAATGCGGGTAGTGGTGATAGTTGTGATTGAGGAAGGTGGTGATGGATGGTGGTAGTTTATAATGATCGGCAGTGCCGATTATGGTTGTTGACGGTGATGGGGTGGTTAGTTGTGGTAGTTGAGGTGGATAAGTGTTTTTTGTGGTTGAGAATGATGGTGGTAGGAGTGGTGAGGATGGAGGGTGGTGGTAGTCGATTATGGTGGTGGTGGTTGAGTAAAGTGGTGGTGGTGGTGGCATGATGATAGTTGATAATGGTTGGCGGTGGCGACAATTAATAATGAATATGGATAATAGTATCTTAATAAAATTAAGTCTCTGTTATGGATCTTAATCATATAGACCTATTCAGACCCATTAAGTGGTTTTGAAGTAAAAAAAATACAACTTAATGATCAAGATCTGAATAATTAAGATTCAGACGTTAAAAACAAACGCACTTAATGTCTGATATCTGAATGATTAAGATTCAGACCTCCATTAAGTGCAAACAAATAAGGCCTAAGCTTACCCAGAAGATGGCGCTACAAGGTCGGATCTTTCACAAGATCCCCCGTTTTGGCAAACAATCTGATGGAGGAATCAAGAGGTGAGGAGGCAGGAGACAAATGCAAGGATTCAAATTTGTGCAACAGATCCAGAGTAAACTTCCTCTGGCAGAGAATCAATCCTTTAGGTTCTTTAATGACCTCCATGCCGAGAAAGAAATGTAAGAATCCAAGATCCTTAATTCTGAATTCTTGATTGAGAAACTCTTTTAATGCATGTAGTTCAGCATCATCATTTCCTGTTAATAGAACATCATCTACATATACTGCAACTATAGAGATAGAAGAACCTGCCTTTTTGAAGAATAATGAATAGTCATTCAAAGAGTGAGTGAAACCTTTAAAACTCAGGGTTGTAGTAAGATTAGCATACCACTGACGAGATGCATGTCGAAGCCTATAGAGGAGTTTCTTTAGTTTGCAGACATGAATAGGAGAGGGTGGTGTGATACCTACTAGAAATTTCATGTAGACTTCTTTATTTAAATCCCCATGAAGAAAATCATTATTCACGTCTAATTGATAGAGTCCCATCCTTTTTGAAGGTTGTAGCTAGTATGCACCTTAGTTATCTTAACCACAAGGGAATATGTTTCAGTAAAGTCTACACCTTTCCTATGAACATCACCCCTTACAACTAAACAATCTCTCCACATAACTATCAGAGTGTTGTTTAACTTTATAAACTCATTTACATGACAAAGCCTTCTTCCCTGGTGGTAACTCCATCACATCCTAGGTCTTATTTAGCTCAAGAGCTTCAATCTCCTTTGCCATAGCTTCCTGTCACCCTGGATGGAGGGATTCCTGTGTAAAACTAACAAGTTCTTGAAGGTTAGATAGAGAGTTGAGAATATGTTGGTGAGTAGAAGAGAGACCACTGAAGGAAACAAAATGAGGTGTCACATGAATAAGGAAACAGGAAGTGCTCACATTTGTGAGCTGCATGACATTACAAATGTAATCCTTGAGATAGGCAGGAGTAATGTGTTGCCTGGAAGACTTTCTGATGAGGTATTCTAAGAGAGGTTCAGTTCCAGGAGAAGGAAACAAAGGTATGAGACTATGTGATTGAGATGAAGATTCTGAGGTGTAGTAAGGGAAAATAGGTGTGGTAGGGAGAAGAGATGAGGTAGGTGAAGCAGTAGGAAAAGTAGAGACTGGTGAGGTGAGTAGGGTTCTGGAGTATGTGGATAGCCTAGGAAGACACAAGCAACATGCCTAGGTGCAAATTTATTCTGTTATATGGAGGAGTAGAGGCAAAGCATAAATAACCAAAACACCTTAGCATTGAGTAGTTTGAATTAGTTTTGAAGAGGATCTCATAGGGTGTTTTAGAGTGTAAAATTCTTGAAGGAAACCTGTTGATTAAATATGTAGCAGTGAATAGACAATCCCCCCAATATACTATGGGTAAGTGTGATTGGTATAACCAAGCCCTGGAGGTTTCTAACAAATGTTTATGCTTTCTATCCACAACTCCATTTTGTTGTGGAGTATGCACACAAGTGGTTTGGTGTAGAATTCCTTGGGAAAGGAAAAATTCTTATTGTATCTTACCACTGCTTAACTCAAAAGCATTATCTGTTCTAACAACTTGTACCTTTGTGTGAAATTGCCTTTCTACCATTGCTAAGTAGGATTTTAGAACTGTGAAAGCATTAGATTTGGTACTTAATAAGTAAGTCCAAGTACCTCTAGTAAAGTCATCCACAATTGTGAGGAAATAGTTGAAACCATCATTATGAGCACGTGATTTTTACTCACTATATCATCCTATTAAAATCTCAACAAATTAGTTGATTTTTATGAATTTCGGTTGATTTTTAGTGATTAATCGTGAATTGTTTGCATTTACATATTCATAATTCATCTATTAAAATTATTAAAATCGCATCACTATTATCGAAGAATTATGAACTTATAATTTGTGATTAATTTTAATTTTAATAATAGACGGATAATGGTTATTTGATGTAATATAAGTTTTAGCAACTAACTACCAAAATTGATCATTTTTATCAAATAACCTATAGACTTAATTAGGAGTATGGAACTAATTATTTTATTCCTAATTAGTTTGTAATTAGACAAAAATTAATTGTTACATTTAGAGTTTAATTATTTGGGTTTTAATTAGATTAGTTAAACTTAAAAACCAGATTGGGCCAAAATAACCCAAGCCCAAACATGATCTCAACACCACCCCATCTGCCCAGCCCAAGGTTTACCCAGTCTCCCCCCCCCCTCCCAGTAACCAAAACGACCCCATTTTTCCCTAGAGCCATCCCAGCCGTTGATCAAAATCAATCGAACTGCTGGGAACCTCACACCCCTGGAGTATAAAAGTGTTTTGAAGCCCCCTACTCCCCATTAACTAAAGTCTAATACCCCCTCCTCCAAACTCGTCTCTCACCCCCTTCAGAGACCAGCCGACCTCTGCCCAGTTCCACCGTACCCCCGCCATCTACCGCCCTAGCTCCGCCGGTCGGAAATCGCCTCCGGCGGCGGAGCTTCTCCAATCAACCCCAACTTTTAACCAGACAATCCCCACGACCTCCTCAACCCCGTCCCACTTTCAATTTCATCAAACACCCGTTCAATCTCCTCCAATTTCAAATCTGAAAAAAACGGAAACCCTAGTTCTCTCCCACGAGTTGATTCAAAGACTTTTAATGGCTTTAACCTACACGGATTGATAGCTCTCAACTAGGGCTATTGATTTCTGTTGGTTTGAGTCATTTTCAAACCCCACTGGAGTCCGGCCAAGGTCCGGCGACCTCCCATTTTCCGGCCAAACCCTCCAACGGGTATTCTTCCTCTTTCCTTACTATTTTACGTGTTGTTAAAACAAAAATTGCATGTTAATCACTTCTTTTAGGTTATTTCAGTTTAAGTAATTTCTTTTCTTTCTTCTTCTTTCTTTCTTTCTGATTTCTTCTTCTATTGCTGCCGCTAACTGTTTACTACTTTTAAGATTAGATTCTTTGCCTGTCATTTGTTCATGTTATTAGCTGTTTCTGTTGGTATGTGCTTGGATTAGCCGAACCCGCTTAGATGATTGGAATAATGAAAATTAGGTCTTAAATAAGTTTGAACAAAAACCATTTCATGTATCCCTGTGTTTATTTCTCTTTTCCTATTCTCATAGTGTTCTCCTCATGAGACAGAATCCTGTGTGTTGGTTTAGGATTACTGTTCTAGTTCGTTTTGTGTGATTTACTTTTGTTTCTATTAAATCTGAAGTTAACAGCACGCCTTAGTCATTCTAAAAGCTTTGTAATATGAATTCCTTGTAATCATGTCCATGATCCCTCTCTATGTGTTTTCCTAGTTCATTGATAGTTGTCCAGAATACTGATAGTCATATGGTTAGGAGTTTTATTTGCTTAAGTCATATGTCTGTTCATAATTTGAAATGTCAAAGTAAAGGTTTTTGGTCTTGAGTTTCTTGTTATTGATTGCCGTTAGTTAATTTCTAATAAGGTTCGTTGTTTGATTGACCCTGGTTACCTAATGGTAAATATAGGGACTTCAAGGGGTATATTAGGTGATGTAAATTAGGAAGTCAGATTTTTTTAAGGGTAAAAGGTTATTTTCTAAAGAGGAAGGTTCTAGAAGAGGGGCAGTTGTCCCAAAGATAAGGTTGACAGCTGCCTTATGTACTATTTTCAGCCTTTTGGATTGGGAATATTCCAAAAGGGATCCCATTCCCAAATATCCTATAAATAGACCCCCTCCCTTTAGTCTAAGGGGAACTTTTTTGACACTCTGGAAAAAAAACTCTCTTCTAGCTACTGAAACATTCTGAAAAATACAGAAATACCTTCCATTCGAAAATAAAAAGTTGCAAAAAAAAAAGTATTATTAGAGGGGAAATCTGATTTCTTTTTGAAAACAAGCTCACAAATAGATGGCCTAGTTCAACTCCTATCTTCTTTTTTGGATTCTGATTTCTGGAAGTTTTTCTCCAAGCATTCATACTCGAGATTTCTGGGTTAATTATTGCTGGGTTGCTTGGTCTTTTCTTTGGTTGATCTGCTTCTGTTGCTGCTGAATCTGTCTCCTCTTAGTTGTTTTTTACTGTGTTCCTGACCTTTATTTGGTCAAGATCCTTGTTATTTTCTCTTCAAAAGAGGTATGTAACATTGAACCTTAAATGAAATTGTTTAGACTCAGAATTTGTTGTTAGTTTGATGCTGAAATGTTTGACTCTTGCTATGTTTCGAGATTATATCAAGCTGAATCTTCTTCTCCTTGTTCTTGGTATATAAATCTGAAATAAGACTAGTTGATGTGATCATATTTCTTCTCTAAAAAAGGGCCTAAAAATCAAAGTCGTGGTATAAGGATGAGTTGAATGTCAATAGACATAAAAGATTACCTCATTGGAAATGAATCTGACCCCCTTTTATGGTGAGATTCAGTCCGTAAAAAGGCATGAAACAGCATAAGGGTAGATGAACCTGACTCTTTATAATGGTCAAGTTCACCCCATATTTTAGATGCTTAGAGAGCAGCTTATCACCCTTCAAGGGTACAAAATGAGGTCATCAACAAAGGCTCTAGAGTACAGAATCTGAATCTTCCAAATGGTTAGATTCACTCTCTCGACATGCCTAAATAATCAAAGTCAAGGAATAAGTATGGACTGAAGGTCCAGGATATGAAAAATGACATTCTGGAGTTGAGTTTGATCCTTTTATGATCATATTCACGCCAAGAAAGTACATAAATGATTCTGCCTTTAGAATAGTTAAACATAAGCATTATCAGGATTAGAATTGACCTTCTCATGGTCAGTTAGGTTCTGATGGATGCATAACACCTAATTAGTTGGGGTGTTCTACAGATTTCACTAGAGGGCTCAAATGTAGGGCCTTAAGGGAATTCAAGTCAGACAAATTAGTCAAAATCTTCATTTTAGTTTTCTTTATTCTGGAAAATGTATCTTTATAGTAGTAGTCAAGCTGTAATTCATCTGTAATTTATTTTCAGAACTATTGTAATATAAGACTGGACATTATATTTGTAATTTCAGGAAATGTGTGTATTTAGTTTCAGATTTTAAACTAGATTCGAACGGACATTTTTAGACAGTTTAACATTTGAAAATGGGCCAAACTATTGACAATGGCTTGACATGGTTTAAAATAGCTTGAACACGATTTCTGGGGCCTGAAAAATACGAAAATCTTTTAGCCTCATGGTTGTGTGTCTTCAAAAACTAAATAAAAATTTTCAGGCATCAATTGTTTAAGTATTCAGATTTGAGTAAAAATTCAAAAGCGTTCTTTTTCGAAACCTCTTTTCTACAACTTTGTGCTCAAATTGGTCTACCTAAACGCCCTGTAAATACCCATTGAAATTCTGAGAAAAATGATTATTTTTAGATCAAAGGAGTTTCGAAGTATATACAAATATGATTTTGTCATTTAAGGCGTTTCTCATCAGATCCACTTCGTATTTTTCAAATTCCATAATCCATAACCACATGTAGGATTTAATATATGAAACATATATGCATGGGTCTAGGATATCCGAATTTGATAAAATCATTCAATTAATGATTTATGTGTTTATTTGAGCTTTCAAGTATGTAATTTGTCAACCTGTAATTTTTCCTCGTTTATATGCTGTAATTAAGATGTATAGTTACTCTCTCTTGCGAAATTAGCCACAATTAGGATTGGCCAAAGGGTTAAACGATAAAAATGGGGCTAAAATGTGGCCATAGCCCAAGTATCTTGTCCTTTAGGCTAGTGAACTTAATTTTAGATAATTCTCTACATATCCTCTAGGCAGAAAGGAAAAATACCCCTTTAGTTTGAAATTCAGTAAGTGATCGAAAATTATCTCAAATTACCATAACCTACACTCGGTAGTGGCAACTCATGCCCTCGACCCTCAACTCTAAATAATTAATAAAAATGCACATAGCAAGCACGGGTGCATTTCATGTGACGTGTTTGTCGTGTGCTCAAAAACAACAAATGCACGCCATCGTGATTTATTTAAGATTAAATCCATAAACATCCTAATTGATCTTAAAACCAAAATGCTCCTTAAAATAGAAAACATAAAGAATAATCAAACATTACCTCAAATAGGCACTATAAAACCGTCACGATCATAGTCTTGACTACGTAATCTACACTCGAGTGTGATAACTCTTGTCCCCTTCTTCAACTTAAAATTATAATAAAAATTATATATTGTAATTGCGGATGCATTTCATGTGGCGCAGTTATAATATGTCCAAAAATAAACAAGTGCACGCCATCGTGACTTGTTTCAAGATAAATCCATAAATCTTAAAAAACGGCTAAAAAATTAAAAAGGCTATATGCACAATAGGCTAAAATACGTGAATAATTAGATAATTAGGCCAAATATTAATAGTTAAGCGACCGTTCTAGAACCATGGAATTCGGGAGTGCCTAACACCTTCTCTCGGGTTAACAGAATTCCTTACTCGGATTTCTGGTACGCAGACAACTTAAAACAGAGTCTAAATTTCCTCGTTTTGGGATTTCAATAAAACGGTGTCCCGGAACATCGTCAAAAATCTGGGTGGTGACTCTAAAAATTAAAATAAATCCTAAATCCGAATAATGTCACTTTAATTGAAAAAACTCCCTTATTACCCATTCATTAATCCGGGGTAGTGAAAAAGGAGGTGTGATAACTCTGGCGAGTCTGCTGGGGATCTAAACCAGAATCTCTGGTTCAGGGTTCAAGAATTCGAGCTTGTATAACTATTATGTTTTAGCTTTCCTTATCTGATTTTACGTGTTTAAACCTGACGTGCTAATTGCCATATTTACCGCTTTGATATTTATCTGAATTGCATATAAACTGTGTCGAAACCCTTCTTCTCTCTAAGTCTTCTAAATCATCTGGGGAGTGTGCACTTCGTGTGACTTATTTTCTGTTAGAGTCATCCAAATTTTAGAACAAGGTACGGACAAGTTGCAAAGTCGGTGAAGCTTCTGTATTCCCGGTACGCTGCCCCGATCTCGGCTCGAGCTGTCCACTCGGGTAAGCCTGGTCTAGAATAAAACCCCCAGGATTCAAACTTAGTATAACATAGCCTCATGCCAGATCCCTAGTAGGAACGATTATTTGCATCACGTGCATTTGACTTAGGGGACTCAACACAGGGGTTGGGTCCGTCTAGGACAGGTGTACCCAAAATAAAAGACTATCCTGATGCATCTTACCTGCTACGTATGTATTTATTTGCTTCGGCTTGTGTATTGACCGGCTAAAAATAAACAAACCAAGAGTGAGGTAGAATAGAAAATTCACCTTGTTTTGAAAATCCCCATATCTCGAAACTCTGCCAAAAATTTTCTGAAAATTCCAAAAAAATAACGTAAGTAGATGTATATTTTTTAATCAAGATTTTCTCGAACTACGCATTATTTGATTCTCACCGGTGTGGATACGTAGACAATCCTCATCGGGTCCAATTTTATTTTTCAAAATCAAAGGATATAGTCCTAAATAAAATTAGGTGACGCCATTCTTGCATAAATAGCCAGATTGCCCAAGCGGGGCACCGAAAAGCTATCTTTGCAAAAGTAGCTGCCTGTAGTTTGTTTTTAAATTTTAACCCAATTTGCAAACACAGCCTTAAAACTTCCTACCCGAAGTATTCAAGGGTCGTATTCGCAAAGATGGTCCATTATTACAAAACTCTTTGCAAAAAAATAACACTTTTTCATTCGGTCAAAATTTTTGTGGTTTTAATCAAAACGAATGTGCAGGATGAATACAATTGAAAACATTCCCTTCAGGGCCGTCGAAGAAATCCCTTTAGGACTCCATTTGTGGTGGAGCGACTTGGGGGAACCTAGTAGAAAGTCTGCTGTGAAAGCTTTAGGCGGACTTACAGGTCTTCTAAAAATCAAGCCAAGGTTGGACATCGTCGAGGCTCTAGTATCATTTTGGGATCCCACTCACAACGTGTTCCACTTTTCAGACTTTGAGTTGACACCCACGCTAGAGGAAATAGCGGTGTATGCTTGTCTCAATGACAATATTAGAAGTCGGTACCCGGTGGCACCCAGGGCGGTAACTCCCCATAAGTTCTTGGATCTTTTGAACATTAGTCGGGACGTCCAAGACCCACACCTGTCCAAAGGATTCTGCACTTTCTATTTTCTGTACAAATGATATGGAGGTCCCCGGGGTTATGAGGCTGACAACACTGGTCTAACTTACAAAGATCATGCTAAATGGGAAGCCCTCCGGGGGCTAGCTTTCGTGGTAGCATTCCTGGGCACCTTGATTTGCCCAAGAAGTGACGGACTCATAGATATCGGACTGGTAGGGATTTTCATGATAAAAAAGTCCAATGGCACCTTATACCATTGGTTTTAGCTGAGATTTACCGCGCCTTGACGATTTGCCAGTCTAGAGGGAAATTCTTTGAAGGGTGCAATCTACTCCTGCAAATTTGGTTGATCGAGCACCTTTGTCACCGCCCAGGCTACATGAACTATGGCTTAACTGGTTTGAATTGCATCAAAAAACATGGTACTCGGGTAGAGGGCCAACAATTTCCTGAAGGCACAGAGGCCTGGCACTCATACTTGAGTTCATTGACTGCCGACCGAATCGAGTGGACGTTCGGGTGGCTCCCTGTCGGCGAGGCTATCAATATGTCTGATGAGGTTTGCTATCTTTTGTTAATGGGTATGCAAAACATTCATCCATATTCCCCGCACCGGGTCTTACGCCAGTTGGGAAGACAACAGGGTGTTCCACATGACGAGGACTTAAGCCAACAAGCCATTGAGTTATGCCCGAGAGCTGCATTTCCTGAAGGCAGTGTCCGTCAAATCTGGAACGAGTGCAAATTTTTAGAACCTCAGACTCGGGTGAGAAATTTATCCAAGGGGGAAGTGGAGCCCGCCTACACTTCTTGGTATGGCATAAGAGGCAGAGAGCACCAAGAACCAGAGCGACCTGCGAAAAGACCTAACGTACAACATTTTACTGAGCAGGCGCAAGAACACTGGGTTTTGTTAGAGAAAGAAAACAACTACCGGGCTACCATAAGTAAACTGGAGGCCCAGATCAGGGAGCTCAAATTTGAAAACACTTTACAAACTGCTGCAGCCGAAGGGGAAAGAAACCGGTTGAACAAAGAAAATGAGGCCCTCCGGGCTCAGATCCAGGAAATGAGGATGGACATTGAAAACCCTGATAGAAGCAGATCCGACGAAAGACTCATTACCAGCCTCAAGCAAAAGTTGTGTAGCTATGGTGATGACCTGGACAGAGCNGGGTTATGAGGCTAACAACACTGGTCTAACTCACAAAGATCAGGCTAAATGGGAAGCCCGCCGGGGGCTAGCTTTCGTGGTAGCATTCTTGGGCACCTTGATTTGCCCAAGAAGTGACGGACTCATAGATATCAGACTGGTAGGGATGGAAAATTTCATGATAAAAAGTCCAATGGCACCTTTATATCATTGGTTTTAGCTGAGATTTACCGCGCCTTGACGATTTTCCAGTCTGGAGGGAAATTCTTTGAAGGGTGCAATCTACTCCTGCAAATTTGGTTGATCGAGCACCTCTGTCACCGCCCAGGCTACATGAACTACGGCTTAACCGGTTTGAATTGCATCGAAGAACATGGTACTCGAGTGGAGGGCCACAAATTTCCCGAGGGCAAAGAGGCCTGGCACTCATACTTGAGTTCATTGACTACTGACCGAATCGAGTGGACGTTCGGGTGGATCCCTATCGGCGAGGTTATAAATATGTCTGCTGAGGTTTGCTATATTTTGTTAATGGGTCTGCGAAGCATTCAGCCATATGCCCCGCACCGGGTCTTACGCTAGTTGGGAAGACAACAGGGTGTTCCACATGACGAAGACTTGAGCCAACAAGCCATTGAATTATGCTCGAGAGCTGCATTTTCTGAAGGCAGGGTTCGTCAAATCTGGAACAAGTGCAGATTTTTAGAACCTCAGACTCAGATGAGAAATTTATCCAAGGGGGAAGTGGAGCCCGCCTACACTTGGCATGGCATAAGAGGCAGAGAGCACCAAGAACCATAGCGACCTGCGAAAAGACCTCACGTACAACATTTTACTGAGCAGGCGCTAGAACACTGGGTTTTGTTAGAGAAAGAAAACAACTACCGGGCTACCATAAGTAAACTGGAGGCCCAGATCAGGGAGCTCAAATTTGAAAACACTTTACAAACTGCTGCAGCCGAAGGGGAAAGAAACCGGTTGAACAAAGAAAATGAGGCCCTCCGGGCTCAGATCCAGGAAATGAGGATGGACATTGAAAACCCTGATAGAAGCAGATCCGACGAAAGACTCATTACCAGCCTCAAGCAAAAGTTGTGTAGCTATGGTGATGACCTGGACAGAGCCGAAGAGGATTTGACCCAAGTGCGAGCAAAATTGGCAAAGAGTGCAGAAGAAAGATCAGAATTCGTGCAAAAAATGAGAAGAAAGCATGACCAAGAAGTTGTGGGTTTAAAAGAAAGGATGGCCACCTTTGAAAATGAAACGGCCAAGCAAGTCAAAAAATTTAAAGCAGAAAGGGAATAGTGCTACGCCATGATAGCTCAGTTGCAAGACGAATTACAATAATGGCAAGAGTAGAATCACAAAGACGCCCAGGTTTTAGAGGCAAGATCCCAGCAGATCGGGTGTCTACTTCAGGAAAAAGGTGTCATCAGGCAAAGGGATCCGAGATATAGCCGATTACATTGTCACCAAATGTCAGGAATACGAAGATATGACTAGGACCACTTTATTCTCGGTAGTAATGATCTTCGTCCACAAGATAATGGATGACCTATGCCGCCTCCAGCAAGATTTGGTACGCAGGCCCGTGGCGAGACCGAATGATGTCCCGCGGACCCCTGGAACAGTAGAAGCACTTATGTATTCTTGATGTCCTTTTCGAGTATTTCGTTTTCCTGTTGCAGTCTTGTTTGAGTCTACTTTAAGTCTTTTGTAGTTTTTTAAATTTCCAAGAAAGTATGTCGGAGTATTTTGTAGTTTTAAATTTCCAAAAAATGTTTGTAATGAATGAAAACTGGAAGTTTTATCTAATGAATGAAAATTTGAAAATGTTTATTTCCTTTTGTATTTATTCCATGAACTACGTGATGATCTGATTCACGCGGCGTCGTGATACGTAGGCAATCCACATAGGATTCGATCATAACCTTAAGAAAGGAAACCAAGCGAGGAATAGAAGAGCGAAAACAATAACAAAGGAACGGAAAGAATGATAAAAAGGGAAAAATTGAGAAATAAAGTCGGGATGAAATACACAACTGTTGCAAAACATATAGAAAGTGTTTAATGGCCTAGGTGCATTGCATACCCCAAACGTGTGATTCCTTATGAGATAAATTCTTCAACCTAACGTTTTGTTGTTCAATCTCTAAAGGTATTTTTAGGTGGTTGGTTTTGTGGTAACCTGGCTTCCCATCCTTACTTCACTAGATCAAAAGGGATCATAGAAATGACATCCGAAAGTCACTTATCAATCGTCAACTCTTCCGTGGAAGACCTGAATCCAGCCATCCCAACATCTGAGTCAGCAACAGCTGAAGAGAACAGGACTCTGCGTTGCCGCATGCTGGAAATGTGGGACGCATGGTCCAATGGTAGGGAACCACCCAGTACAATCCCGGGTTTCCCAGAGATAATTCCCAGGGCAGGCGGGGCATCCAACATCCCTATAAGCTACCCAGCCACGCCGTTTGGATATCCAACTATGTCGGCTCACTTTGCCGGAAGGCCTTCTGAGGTTCGCCCCCAGGCCCTGTTTTCTGGTGTGTCTTCCAACATCTTCACTATACCACCAATCTCTGACACGGCTCCACCGACACTCTCTGGGCCAAGTTTTGAGCCGCCAGCATTCATATTCCAAACACCGTCCATCCATCTGGATACCACTCATGTTACTCCCAATGCATACCCCCAACAACCTCAGTCTGAGGTCACTTTGGGACAAGATAAGAAAAACCCCGAGCACGAAGAAATGGCCCGGAAAATGAAGAGTATTGAGCAGAGCCTCAAGAATATACAGGGGCTGAGCGGGCAGAAAAGCGTCTCCTATGCAGATTTGTGCATGTTCCCGCACGTCCACTTGCCTCTTGGGTTTAAAACCCCCAAGTTCAAAAAATATGACGAACATGGGTACCCCATAGCTCATCTGAAAAGGTACTACAACAAGCTCCAGGAGAAGGTGGGAAAGAGGAACTTCTCATGGCATATTTTGGAGAAAGCTTGACGGGGATTACATCAGAATGGTACATAGACCAGGATATATCCCGCTGGCACATATGGGATGACCTGGCACGGGACTTTGTTCGGCAATTCCAATACAATGTGGACATCGCTCCCGATAGGAACTCTCTATCCAATCTCAAAAATAAATCCTCAGAAAGTTTCAGAGAGTACGCCATTAAATGGAGCGAGCAAGCCTCCAGGGTCAAACCTCTGATGGATGAGGTTGAAATGGTCAGTGTCTTTCTACAAGCACAGGAAGCTGATTACTTCCAAAATATGATGTTCGCCATGGGCAAATCATTTGCGGAAGAAATCAAAATTGGAGAAATGGTGGAGAATGGTCTAAAAACCGGTCGTATCCATAGCCAATCTGCCATACGAGCAACCTCTCAGGCCATCCAAAGCGGATCCAGGAGTGCAGCCAACAGAAAGAAGAAAGAAGAAGGGGCCATGATGGTTTCCGATGTCAGGAAGTCTCGACAATACCCACATTCATTTCCCAAAGCTTCCCAATATTACTATCCTCACCAAGACGCAGCTTATGCTACGCCCCCTTTTCCCTATGCGGTAATGAACGCTCAGCCGCATCCCAAGCCGCAACAAGAATACAATCAGAATAGAGCTCCACCCTTGAGAAATAACCACCTTCCCCCAGCTCCATATAATCCATGCCCTCCCAAAACAACTATCCATACAACGCCTACCCCGTGAACCACCAAGGAGACTTAACTTCACTCCTATCGGTGAGCCGTATTCAAGCATCTTCCCCAAATTAGTCCACATGGGCTTCTACAGCCCGTACCTCCGACCAGGCAAAACCCAACATCAGCATCATACAAGCCGGGAACCAATTGTGCCTACCATTTTGGAGCAAAAGGGCATGACACGGAGGAGTGTTGGACCCTCAGAAGAGCCGCGGAAAACCTTATAGAAAAAAATAAAGTGGTGTTAAGAGACGAAGAAGCTCCCAATGTGACGAACAATCCACTGCCCACTCACAATAATGGGCTCGTCATCGGCATGATTTGCGAGGACCGGGATTTTGATCCTGCTTTAAAGGCCATCATCGCCATCGCAGATGTGGAAAGAAAGCCTAAGGCGGCACCCAAACCAGTCAAATAAATGAAGAAGAGTAACCACATTCCCCAGGTCACGTGGAAGGCTGAAGCCAAGACAAATATGGGACCCTTTAAAGACGCTATTCTTTACGTCCCCAAGGCACCCAGGAGGGAACAAAATGTGTTGAGTCCTCTCAGAAGGTTACAATTCAACAAAGCAACGATGAACGGCCCAAAAATATACGTGCCGAAAGGGACGTATGTGGCGCGGGGGCAAATAATTTCACCAAGGCTAAATGAGCTCGTGGTTATTAGCCGCGCGTCGCAGACTCCTATGAAGAATACTACTTCTGTCCCCTTGAATTACAACAAGACGTTGGTGACGTACAAAGGAAAAGAAATTACTGGGGAAACAAGTGAGATAAACTCATCAGATAAATACCTCAACCTGGAAGAACTGAACAAAAGCAAGCAGAAACGCTTTCTACCTAAAAGGCCGATCAGTGCCGGGGAGGCAGAAGAATTCTTCAAAAATATGAAAACCTCTGAATACGCCATAATTGAGCAGCTCAGAAAGTCCCCCACTCAGGTCTCACTTCTATCCTTGCTGATAAGTTCAAACGAGCATCAGAAAATCCTGATCAAAACACTTAACAAAGCATATGTTCCGGCCGAGACCACAGTTGAGCAAATGGAAAGAATGGCGGAACGATTTTTCAAAGTCAACCGGATCTCATTTAGCAAGAATGACTTGCTCCCAGAAGGGGATGCCCACAACAAAGCTCTCCACCTAACTGTTAAATGTGAAGGTTACTATGTGAAAAGAGTTATGATGGACGGCGGATCTGGGGTTGATATTTGTCCTCTCTCGACCCTACAAAGAATGGAGATTGGGACTGAGAGAATTAGGCCCAACAATGAGTGCGTACGCGCATTCGATGGTATCAAGAGAGACATGATCGGGGAGATTGATTTGGTCTTGACAATCGGCCCTGTAGATTTTGAAGTGACATTCCAAGTCATGGATATGGACACTTCCTATAATTATCTTCTAGGAAGACCTTGGATCCATGCAGAAGGGGCAGTACCATCTACCCTCCACCAGATGGTTAAGTTCGAGCATGAAGACCAGAAAATTGTGTTCCATGGAGAGGACGAGCAATCTATTTACAGGGACCCATCAGTCCTATGCTTGGAAGCAAGAGAAGGCAGCGAGCACATAGTCTACCAGGCTTTCGAGATTGTGGTTGCGGACCAACATGAGGAAGGAACCCCATGACCTCAACCCTTCCTATCAAACGCATCAATTATGATCGCTAAAGACATGATTAAACATGGGTACACACCTGGAAAAGGGCTCGGGGTGTCCTTACAAGGCATTAAAGAACCTATCACCTTGCCTACCAGTAAAAAGTTCTTTGGCATAGGGTTTCAAGCTACTCCCGACGATGAACAATGGGCTGACCAACGTAATAAAAATGGTTGGGTATTGCCTCAGCCGATCCCACATATCACCGCATCATTTGTCAAGCCAAAATACGTGGAGGAAGAGGAAGAAGCTTTCACGACCGAAGAAATCGAAGAAATCTGCAGAGCAATGAGACAGATGTTGTACGAGGCTCATATGGTCCAACCAGGAGAAGGCTCCAGCACTGCTGAAGTGCAGTATATGGGGCCTGATGCCAAGTCTCAAAACTGGAAGGCTACTCCATTCCCCATCAGGCGGGAGTCCCGGTAATTCAGATTTTGCCATCTTTTCTGCACTATGAGTTATTTCAGGGTGTAACTCAATTTTTTTTTAATTTTTTGCCTTTTGAATTCCGTTGTAAACCCTCCTATATTCAAATTCAATGAAATGAAATAAAAATTTCATCCTCTATTATTCTTTCTGATTTTTGTTTACTTTTCTTATTTTTTCAGTCCTAATAATGCGGCATTAAAAAACATGACATGCTTGTGGACTTCATGCTCTGATATTAATACGCCGTCTAAACTCGAAATAATGAATCAAGAACCGGAATATGATGAATAAGAGGCATTTAGGGAAATAAATCGAGAATTGGAACAATTTGAGAATAAGCCTAAGCCAAACTTAAACGAAACAGATGCCGTTAACTTGGGCAATGAAGAGGAGATTCGAGAAACCATGATAAGCGTCCACACGAATGAAAGGACTAGGGACGCCTTGATTCAACTCCTATTTGAATTCAAAGACGTGTTTGCTTGGTCCTACGATGACATGACCGGACTAAGTGTGGACTTGGTGGTACACAAATTGCCAACCTACCCCGGTTATCCACTTGTCCAACAAAAGCAGAGGAAATTTAAAACAGACAAGAGTGACAAGATCAAAGAAGAGGTCGCTAAACAACTAAAGGCTGGAGTAATATGAGTTGTCCAGTACACCACCTGGCTGGCCAATGTGGTTCCGGTGCCTAAAAAGGACGGAAAGGTCCAAGTATGTGTCGACTACCGAGATCTGAATAAAGTGAGTCCCAAAGATAATTTTCCACTACCAAACATACATATCGATTGCTATGCCGGATATCACCAGTTGTTGATGGATGAAGAGGATGCAGAAAAGACAGCCTTCACTACACCCTGGGGAACATACTGTTACCAGGTCATGCCATTTGGTTTAAAGAATGATGGGGCAACTTATATGGGGGCCATGACCGCCATATTCCACGACATGATGCATCAGGAGATTGAGGTGTACGTGGATGATGTGATCATTAAGTCCAGGACCCAAAGTGACCATGTGCAGCATTTGAGGAAACTCTTCGAATGCCTGCGCAAATATGATTTGAAATTAAACCCATCCAAGTGCGCTTTCGGAGTCCCATCCAAAAAATTACTAGGATTTATAGTCAGTCGACGGGGCATCGAGCTGGACCCGACAAAGATAAAATCTATTCGGGATCTCCCACCCCTAAGAACCAAGAAGGAGGTCATGATTCTGCTAGGTAGGTTGAATTACATCAGCATGGTCATCGCTCAGTTGACATCTACATGCGAGCCTATATTCAAGCTATTGAAAAAAGATGCAGCCATCAAATGGACAGACGAGTGCCAGGACGCTTTCGACAAGATCGAAGAATATCTGTCAAATCCTCTAGTGTTAGTCCCACCAGAACCGGGGAGACCTTTGTTCCTATACCTGACAGTGCTAGAAAATTCCTTTGGATGTGTTCTCGGGCAGCATGACGCAACCGGGAAGAAAGAGCAGGTCGTATATTACTTAGCAAGAAGTTCACAAGCTACGAGGCCAAGTATTCTCAATTAGAAAGGACTTGATGCGCTCTAACTTGGGTTGCTCAGAAGCTCCGACATTATTTGTTGGCTTATACCACCTACCTCATCACGAGGTTGGATCCTTAGAAGTACATATTCCAAAAGCCAATGCCCACCGGGAGATTAGAAAAATGGAGAATCTTGCTCACATAATTCGACATTGTCTATGTCACTCGCACAAGCAATGAAAGCTCAAGCATTGGCCAATCATCTAGATAAAAACCTGGTTGATGATGAATACCAACCTTTGAGTACTTATTTTTCGGATGAGGAAGTCAATTCCGTCGAAGTAACCTCAGAAAGCGCTGACACCTGGAAAATGTTCTTCGACGGAGCAGACAATGCAAAAGGTATTGGGATAGGGGAAATCTTGATTTCGCCCACAGGACAACACTACCCTGCCACGGCCCGCCTCCGTTTCTTCTGCACAAACAATACTGTTGAATATGAAGCTTGTATAATGGGCATGAATATGGCTATTGACATGGATGTAGAAGAGTTATTGATCATGGGGGACTCTGTATTGATCATTAAGCAGGCTTAGGGAGAGTGGGAAACTCGAGATGTTAAGCTCCTTCCCTACAAACAGCATATGGAGGATCTTAGCCAGCGATTCAAAGCCGTCGAGCTCATATATATTCCTCAGTTCCACAATGAGTTAGCCGATGCGCTGGCCACCCTAGCTGCAATGCTGCCATATCCGGGTAATGTTCACATAGACCCATTGGAGATCCAAATCAAGGAAAAACATGGTTATTGCAACACGGTCGAAGTAGAACCCAACGTCCAACCATGGTATCATGATATTAAAAGATTTTTGAAGACAAAAAAATATCCAGAGCAGGCCAACGGAGACCAGAAGAGAACCATCCGAAGACTCGCTGGCAGTTTCTTCCTAAGTGGGGAAGTACTGTATAAAAGGACTCCCGATCTAAATCTATTAAGATTCGTAGACGCCAAAGAAGCCGAAAGTATTATGAGCGAGGTGCATTCAGGAGTATGCGGTCCCCACATAAATAGGTACGTCCTCGCAAAGAAAATCTTGCGGGCTGGATATTATTAGATGACCATGGAGAAAGATTGTTTTGGTTTCGTCCGGAAGTGCCATAAGTGTCAAATACATGGAGACTTAATCCATGCACCACCATCAGAGCTACATCCTATGTCAGCACCCTGGCTGTTTGTTGCCTGGGGAATGGATGTCATCGGGCCAATCGAGCCAAGGGCCTCAAGCGGGCACATATTCATCTTGGTTGCTATCGACTATTTCACAAAATGGGTCGAGGCAGTCACGTTCAAAGTTGTCACTAAGAAAGAGGTGGTGGATTTCGTGCATTCTAATATCATCTATCGTTTTGGTATCCCAAAAACTATCATCACCGATAATGCAGCGAATCTGAATAGTAACTTGATGAGGGAGGTGTGTGAACAATTTCAAATCACACACCGCAACTCCACCCCTTACCGGACCAAAGCCAATGGCGTCGTTGAAGCAGCAAACAAAAACATTAAGAAAATTCTCAAGAAAATGATTCAAACATCTAAGCAATGGCACGAGAAGCTGCCTTTCGCATTGTTGGGATATCGTACGACCGTACGCACGTCGGT
>ML386735.1:0-21076 GCA_005239525.1 Nicotiana knightiana | reverse complement strand
AATTGAAATAGAAGTCTCCTACACGGTTAGGGTTCACCCTAAACCTATAAATAGACTCCTAAAACACAACTACGAGGGGAGATCAAGGAGATTCGAGATTAGAGAATAGACGGACGTCAAAACATCGATTTGCACATATTTTCTTCATTACTTTGTAGTTTAATTATGCAAGTTATTTTAGATTTGATTCTTTTGAACATGTTTAGCTAATTTCTTGTGGAACCCGTTGGGGAATAAACTTATTGTGATATTAATATAGCTTTTATTAGTTGATTAAACTCTATTTGTTCAACTACGTTCTTGTTGTAGTTGATTGAAGGGCCCTCAATTAGCTGTGCCTATTTATTATGTATCTACTTGAGAGAGAGTGCATATTTAGGTAATTGTTTGAACAACACCACTCCCAGAGTATAGACGAAAGTCATAACCGAGGGTTTAGAGGTTGGATTAGAGATAACGATACTTCGGGTGCAATCTAAGTGAACTGTAATGCAATCTAGCTAGCGTAACTTGAGAGAGTGCGTCTAGTAAATTATCATAATTACTTGAGAGAGATTTATGGTAGATAGAGTGTTCATGATTGATAGAGATAACTAATCAAGCTATACGAAGTATCCGAGAAGTAAGTTCACCAGCGGGGGAAACCATAACCTTAGATTTTTATTACAATTGTTTATACATTAGCGTAGTTAATCTTTACTTTTAATCTTTAGTATTAGTAATTTAAATAACATCAGGTGACAGCTGAGTAGTCTTTTAACAGCTTGCTTGATACGTCAATTCCCTGTGGGATCGACTCTGGACATAATACCCCAGGATTATATTTGCAACGCCCGTTTAGTCTTCTACAAGACATAGTTGAGCGTAACCAGGATCAAATATGGAAATTCGTGTGTTCTATGGATTTGGAGACGAGGAGTTCTCAAGAGCAGATTATTTGTAGTTATGGATTGTGAAGTTATGGCCAAAGCTAGACAAATGATAGTATGTGTTATGATTCAGTAATTGTGGATTTTCGAGGGGTTAATTATCTATTTGTGGATGACAAGGGTTGATATGGGTTCTCTTTGGTAGGCCGAATGAAGATGTGTATTATACACCGGGTCAGATATGTTGACTCGGTGCCGTTATTGCAGAAAGACGTCTCATTCGGTTAGAGTAAGCTTGTTCGTGTTCTGATATATTCTATATGTTATCCTTCTATGCTATGGGGGGTTGTGATACGTTGGTTATATAAACACATGGTGCAATTCTATTGGGTCCTTATCAGAACTTGAGCAAGATGGGTATTTGAGTAATGCATGATTGATTGCGTGTTGGTTATGTTCTTTTAGGTTTATGTGGCATTGTTGTCGTTTGCTTCTCCGTGGTCATGGTCATGCACCTTGGGTACTTGATGTCATGTTGCGTGTGGTTATTGATTTTGAGCAAGGTGGATTGAGGTATATAATATGGACCAACGTTTGGATGGGGCCACACATTGCAGCGGAGTTATGTTGAGGTATGATCCTTTGTATTAGATTCGTGTGTTATGGTTCTATGGTGTGTGATGGATTTTCAGCATTTCGTTGTGGTGGTACTTGTTGGACTTGTAGGATGGTTCTCTCGTTTGAGTCATTTTCAATGTTTGAGCACATTTAAATTATTACATATGGGTGCATGGGTTGCACGATTTGTGGCTCTGGGTCGTATTGGTGTTGCATGTTAGTAGAGTAGTCGGTATCTGATAAGATGATGTTGTCGGATCTAGGATGGGTGCTATCGGATTTGATTGTGGTACATTTGGAAGTATAATATTGGAAGTCGGCTTAGAAATTGGCTATAGGTCTTGTTAGAGGAGAGGGAGTTCCATGACTTGTTGATCTGATGAATGGTTATGAGTTTCCGCGTGTTTCCTTCATCATCGACAGTGTACGAAGGTTTTAGAACTAAGTTTTGTTTGATATAAACTTTATTATCGTTATTGGGTTGTTTTAAGCAGCTACAATGATTAGAAGTTTTTGCTATGAGTATGTGAGTTATGTGGTATATCATGTGATTGTGTCTTGGGTTAGAGTTATGGCTCTATGTAGCTTGTTCAGACTTACACAGTGTAGAGATGCGAGATTTGGGTGTTATAAAAAATTCCAGATATTGGAAATTGGATTCCAAGGTCTATGGGCTAAGATTGAATTAATGATCTTTAGTATGTTGTGTTGTCGGGCCTATATGGGATATGGTGACGGGGGATCACCCCCGGGTATGTGCGTGATAAGGTTACACGGAGACTTGATGGCTTTGAAATGACTCTTGGCACATCCGAGGACGAACATATATTTAAGTGGGGGAGAATGTAACGATTTGACCAGTCATTTTGAGAATTTGCACTTTGCTCAGTAGTTTGAGGGCATAATTAGATCTGTATGATGTATTATGACTTGTGTGAATCGTCGGTTTTGGTTTCAGGTCATTCGGAGTCGATTTAGAAGAATGAATCTCATTGTTGAAGCATTAAATTTAGAAGAGCTGATCAAGTTTGACATTCTGTAAATTCGACCTCGAAATGGAGTTTTGATGGGTCCGATAGATCTGGATGGTGATTTTGGACTCGGACGTATTCCCGGATTTGCATTTGGGTGTTTCTAGAAGATTTAGGCACAAATTGGCTAAGATAGAAAATTTGAAGGTTTGAGAAGTTCATAGGTTTGACCGGAATTTCACTTTGAGGATATCATATTTGGATTGTGATTTCGGGAACTGGAATAGCTTCGTTATGTCATTTTGGACTTATGTGCAAAATTTGGGTTCATTCCGGATTGATTTGCTATGTTTCGACATGAGTTATGGAAGTTGAAAAGTTTAAAGTTCATCAAATTTGAATGAGGTGTGATTCGTCATTTCGTTGTTGTTATGTGTGTTTTAAGGCCTCGAGCAGGTCTGTGTGATTTTTTTGGACTTGTTGGTATATTTGGACGAGGTTCCGAGAGGCCCAGATGAGTTTCGGACGAGGCTCAGATCAATTTCATTTCATGTTGGATTGTTGAGGGGTTGCTGGTTCTGGTGTTTCCCCACTGCGAAGAATGGATGCAGATACGGATAGCTAGTCGCAGAAGCGAAGAAAGGCTAGGTTGGGGATCATCGCATAAGCGGATTTTTGTAGCGTACTTGCGTGCACGCATATGCGAGATTTGAGCGCAGGGGCAGGCTTTGGCGCATATGCGGGTCCTTCTATCACAGCTGTGATGTCGCAGGAGCGGATGTTTTTCCACAGGTGTGGGGTCCATTTCTCCAGTGCTTCTCCGCAGAAGCAGAGCTTTTGTCGCAGAAGCGACGTTGTAAAAGCGACATCGCAGAAGCGTCCCTTTACTCGCAAAAGAGAAATCGTTGGGCAGAATGTTATAAATTCGAGGGTTGGTCATTTTATCTCATATTGAGCTATGGACTTCGGTATGGAGAGACTATTGGAGAAATTTTCATCACAAGGATTGGGGTAAGTGTTCTACACTTGGTTTTGATTTCATTTCATGAATCTATCATCATTTTTGCAATTTTAAAGTGGAAATCGGGGGTTTAACTCTAAAGTTTCATAAAGTGATTTTTTGAGTTTTGAACGTCGATTTGGAGTCGAATTTGAGTGAAACTAGTATGGTTGTATTCGTAATTGAATGGGTTGTCGGATTTTGTAAGTCTTATCGGGTTTCGAGGCGCTTGCCCAAGTTGAATTTTTTGGCCGATTTTGGGCTTTTGAGTAAAGACTTAACCTTTATCGATTGGGTTTGTTTCCTTTGGAATTATTTGATGTATTTGAGTTTCTTTTGGATATTTTTGAGCCATTCAGAAGTCAGTACATGCGAGGTGGCATTTTTGGAGTATCGCTTGGCTTGCTCGGTATTGGAATTTGGCTTCTTCGAGGTAAGCAACACTTCAAAACTTAGTGTTGAGGGTATGAAACCCCGTATTACGTGCTATGTGATTGGTGTTGAGGTGATGCACATGCTAGGTGACGGGCGTGTGGGCGTGTACCATGTGAATTGTGACTTTGTTATTCCTGTGGTACTGTGTAGTTACCTGATCTTATCTGTAATCATGAAATTTCTACGTACTTGAGCTATTGAGTTGTGACCCATGCTAGAAACAATGTTTAGGCTACATGTTTATCTAGTTGGGACCCACTGAGGTTATTTATGCTGTTGAATTATCTGTTTTCATTACATTACATGATCGGTCATACACATTCATATGCATATCATATCTCAGTCTTTGTTGGTATTTATTGATATATCATATCATCATTTTAGGGCTAGTTTCATGACATTGAGAGCCCGTGAGAGAGATACTGGAATTGATGACTGAGTGAGGCCGAGGGCCTGATTATGAGTGATATTTATGGGATCAGGCTGCAGCCCGCAGTGGGTTTTACTGACTTATGATAGCGCTTCGGCTTAAGGGGCCCCTCCGGAGTCTGCACACACCCCAGTGAGCATAAATGACTTAGGTTTTCACTGATATGACTTGAGCATAATTTTTGGAAAAGTTATTATTTTAAACTTACGCATATTTTTGGCAACTTCGGTAAATGACTTGGGTTTTCACTGATATACTTGAGAGGCGGAACTATTTTCAGCCCTGATTAAGTTGAGCATTTTATCTCTTGGCTACTTCTTTTATTACTTGTTTTACATTGTTATGGACTGTTGTTGGCTATTGGTATTGGAATCGGCCTTTGTTCCAGTTCGTCACTACTTTTAACATAAGATTAGGTTTGTTACTTATTGAATACATAGAGTTGGCTGTACTCATACTGCACTTCTGCATCTTGCATGTAAATGTTGACTGATGATGTTGTTGTGCTTGACTGGAGCTGGACTTGAATACATACTGTGTTCCGGTTGTAGCTGCCTCTTTTTTATGGTAGCCTTAGATTCATAAAACTCTGTTTATGTACTTTCGGACAAATGATGTATTTATTTCATACCAGCTTTGTAAATTCGATTCGTAGAAGCTCATGATTTATACTACTAGTCCTTAGGAAATGTATATGATTCAGATAATTTCTTTTACTTAATTGTCTTATTAAATATTATTGGAATTTGATAGTTATTAGTTGTTTTATCTAGCGGGTTGGGTTAGGTGCCATCACGACTACTGAATTTTGGGTCCTGACAGTAGCACCCACAGTTATTAGCAAATAACAATTTAAAACACCCATGGGGATATTTTCCTCTTACAAGGTTAGGCAAGAGACTTACCTCGCTTCCAAGTCCTCTTCTAGGTTCACAAATCACACTAATAGCCTCAAATTGGTGTCGAGCAATCATAATTAGCCAAAGGCCGTGCAAACTAATCAATATATTCTCAAAATTTCATAATTTAATTATTAGATTAATTACCCAATCCAATTTGAAAGGTTCCTAAAATTCACTCCCCGGTCCACGTGCCTGAATTCTGAAGTTTTTTGTAAATAAATGCTAGTCATAACCTCACAAACACAAATATATAATTTTTACTCAATTTCGTAATCATTTTCATGGTCTAATCCCATTTTTACCAAAACCTAGGTTTTTCAACAAAATACTAAAATTTCCACAACTTACTTGTTAAAATCTACCAAGTATCTATGCATTAATCTCACATTATGCAGAAATTACTTACCTCAAGGTGCTAGGTGAAAAACCCTCTCCAAAGATCTCTAAAATCGGCCACAAGTTGAGAGAATGAACAAGATGAGCTTAAGTCCCATTTTTAATCAAGTTTCTACCCAGGTCTTGATCGCGAGGAAAAACTGCCAAAGCCTCTGAAAATCTTCTTCGTGATTACGAGGCCTTCTCTGCGTTCGTGAAGAAGGAAACCAGAACAGAAAAATTGCAAAAAATTGGACTTAGCTCCGGGTGGTCCAAAACTCACCCAAGCCACTCGGGACCTCGTCCAACTATACCATCAAATCCATAAACATAATACAGACCTGTTAGAATCCTTGAAACACATAAAACAATATCGAAACTAATAATCGCACCCTAAAACCAAATTAATTAACCTATGAACTTCAAACTTACTCAACAGCTCCGAACCCGTTGAATCATACTTAGACAAACCAAAATGACGCCAAATTTTGCATAAAAGTCATAAACCAACATACGGACCTATTCCCGGGCTCAGAATCCCACGCATACATCGATAAACCCAAAGTCTACTTCACCAAATTTAAAGAACTTAAAAACTTTTAATGCGCCAAATTTCAACATTAAGCGCCGAAATGCCCTCGGATCACCCGAAACTCGATTCGAACACGCACCCAAGTCCAAAATCATCATACGAACCTATCGGAACCATCAAATCCTGGTTCCGAGGTTGTTTACTGAAAATGTCAACTCAAGTCAAACTTGGCCATCTAGGCAACTATTAAGGAACTAAGTGTTCTGATCTCAACCTGAACCCTTCCAAAACCAAACCAATCATCCCCGCAAGTCATAAAATAGTAAAAGCACATAAGGAGAGACTTAATTAGGAAACAAGGATCTAGAAAGTAAAACGACCGGTCAGGTCGTTCCTTGAAAGAGTCTAGAATCATACCTGGAGTTCTGAATAAGTGTGCATATCTGCTTCACGTGTCCTCCTTGGTCTCCCAAGTCGCCTCCTTGACTGTTTTCCCCTCCAATAGAACTTTACCGTAGAAAGCTTCTTAGACCTCAGCTCGTGAACCTGCCAGTCAACAATGGTGACTGGCTTCCCCTCGTAACCCAAGCTCTCATCTAGATGAACTGTGCTATAATCTAACACACGTGACCTGTCGGCATGGTACTCCCGGAGCATAGACACATGGAAAACCAGATGAACTCCCGATACACTTGGAGGAAAATCAAGCTCATAAGCAACCTCCCCAACTCGCCTCAACCCCTCAAATGGGCCAATAAACCTCAGACTCAGCTTGCCATTCTCTATGAACCTCATGATACCCTTCATCGGCTAGACTTTCAAGAGAACTTTCTGCCAACCATAAATGATAAATCACGCGTTTTCTGATCTGCATAACTCTTATGTCTGGACTGTGCTGTGTGAAGTCACTCCTAAATAAAATTTACCTTATTCAAGGCATCCCTTGCCAAATAGATATCCTACAACCTAGCCTCGCCGGGCACAAACCACCCGATGGGGGAAAGACTTCACCGACCATATAAAGACTCAAATGGATCCATCTCGATGTTGGACTAATAACTGTCGTTACCATCAAACTCAGCCAAGGGTAATAATCAATCCTACTGCCATCTGAAGTCAATCACACACACTTTGAGCATATCTTCAAAAATATGAATTGTCTGCTCCGACTGCCCCTCGATCTGGGGATGAATGGATGTGTTGAGCTCTACCCATGTACCTAACTCGCTTTGTATTGCTCTCCAGAAATGCGACGTGAACTGAGGGTCTCTATCCTAAATGATAAAAACAGGCACACCATGCCACTTGAGAATCTTCTAAATGTAAATCTAGGCTAACCTCTCTGAAGAGTACGTACTCACAACCGGAATAAAGTGCACCGACTTGGTCAGGCTGTTGACAATAACCCAAACAACATCAAATTTCCTCAATGTCCGTGGCAACCTAACTACAAAGTCCATAGTGATGCGCTCCAAATTCCACTCCGGTATAACAATCTGCTGAAGTAGGACACCTGGCCTCTGGTGCTCATACTTAACCTGCTGGAAATATAGACATCTCGACACATACTTAACTATTTCCTTCTTCATCCGCCGCCACCAGCAGTGCTGACTTACGTCGCGATACATCTTTGTAACACTGGATGAATAGAGTATCGTGAACTGTGTGTCTTATCTAGAATCGACTCCCTCAGTCCATCAACATTAGGAAAACATAAGTGACCCTAGAGTCGTAGACATCACCAATAGTAACCTCTTTGGAACCACCTTATAACACCATCTTTCTAGGAACTAGCAAGTGTGGATCATCGTATTGACGAGCCTTGATCCGCTCAAATAATGAAGGCTGAGCCGCAACACATGCAAGAACTCGACTAGGCTTTGAATCCAACCTCACAAGTCTATTGGCTAAGGACTAAATTTCAAAAGCCAATGGCCTCTCCTGAAATGAATGCCAAACTATCCATACTCCGAGTGTTTCTCCTCAAGTCATCCGCAACCACATTCGCCTTGCCCAAAATTAAGATCCCTCTACTTAAATAAATGCTGGAAAATGTGATGATCGATGTAAACCTTGTATGAAACTCCATAATGATATTTCCTCATGATCTTGAGACAATGAACTATTGCGACAAACTCCAAATCATGTACGTGGTAATTCTTCTCGTGGGTCTTCAACTGACATGAAGCAAATTATAATGACTTGGCCAGTTGTTTTGAGAGTTAGAACCCCGATCCCATAATAATTGCTTTCCCCATACTTATTTCTGCTATTGTGACTTCCCCGGATGATTGATTTTGTGTTTCGGAGTGTTTTGGGACACTTAGTCCCTAAATGAGAGCTTAAGTCTCAAACTTTGGACCGTAGTCGGGACTGTGTGAAGACGATTCCAGAATGGAATTTCATCAATTTCGTTAGCTCCGTTGAGTGGATTTGGGATTAGGCGCACGCCCAGAATGTGTTTTGGAGGTCCATAGTAGAGTTAGGCTTGAATTGGCGAAAGTTGGATTTTTGGCGATTTCAGCTGGTAATGGAAGTTTTGATATCAAGCCCGGAATGGAATTCGGAAGTGGTTGTAGGATCGTAGTGTCATTGGTACCCTGTGTGTGAAATTTGAAGTCATTCGGAATAGGTTTGATATGTTCGGCGTCGTTGGTAGAATTTGGAAAGTTCAAAGTTCCTTAGGCTTGAATCCGTGCTTAATTCATGTTTTTGATATTGTTCGAGGTGGATTGAAGGCTCGACTAAGTTCGTATGGTGTTGTAGGATTGGTTGGTTTGTTTGGTCGAGGTCCTAGGGGCCTCGGGTGTGTTTCGGGTGCTCAACGGGTCATTTCTAAACTTAAGAAGTTGGATGGTTTTTGTTGATGTTCTGCAGCTGGTGTCCTTCACCACGATCGAGTGAGAACGTTCGTGATTGAGTAGAGAAATTGAGAGTACAACTGGGTTAACTCTTCGCATTCGCAAAGACTGGGATGCAATCACGTATGTTAGTCAGGTCATGCATCGAGAACACGTGGGCCAGGTCGCGTTCGCAAAGAAGAAATAAGGCGGCAGAGGGGAGCTGTGTGTTACCCTTCGCGATCGCGTGAGGTCAATCGAGATCGCGTAGGTCTGTGAAGACGATGCATCGTGTTCGTGTGAGGAGTGACGCGTTCGCGTAGCGTAAAAATCATGAGGCAGCACAGTTTTTCTTCGCGATCGCGAGGGTGTTTCCGTGATCACGATTAAGGAAATATCTGGGCAGATTTAAAGTTCAAAATCGAGGGTTTTTGGTTCATAACTCAAAATTTGATTGGGAGCTCGGAAGAAGGCAAAATTTGGAGATATTTTCGGAGGAAGTTTTTGGGCAATGATTCTTAACTCCTTTATGAATAACTTCTACTAGTCTATGCTTAATATTATCATCTAATTTCAGATTTGGGGTGAAAAATTGGGAAATATTTGAGAAAGGTTGTAGGGCCGAATTTTTGAGAATTTGGTATCGAATCTGAGTAAATTTTGTATGGTTAGACTCGTGAGTGAATTAGTGTTCGTAATTTGTGATTTTTACCCGATTCCGAGACGTGGGCCCGGGGAGGCTTTTTGGGCATTCTTCCTATTTTAATGCTTTACCTTCGAATTGATTAGATAAATTAGTTACGTGTAGTTATATTTACATTATACAATTGGTTTGATTATATTTGGGCCATTCGGAGTTGGATACTCGTGGCAAGAGAGCGATTTCATATTGATTTTAGCGGTTCGAGGTAAGTGGCTTGCCTAACCTTGTGTGGGGAAACTTCCCCTTAGGATGTTAGGTACTGTTTGATGTATGAGCGTCGTGTACGTAAGGTGACGAGTACGTACACGGGCTATTTTTGTAAAATTCCTATTTTTCTTCTAAATCATAAACTGTTTTCCTTTGATTGAATTGTACTATTATGTTTAATTACCTTGTTTAGAATAGGAAATCATGCCTATGTGATTTGCTGTCTACTTGAAATTTTGTGCAGCATGATTAGGTAGATTCCTACTTTTCCTTGGTTGCATGTAGTCTAAATTGTACATTTACAATGTTGTAACTGTCATGTCATTGTTGAGTTGCATATTTACTTTGGGACTACGGACGTATTCCGGAGATCCCCCAGCACTGCATATTTATTTTGGGACTATGGACGTATTCCGGGAGATCCCCTTGTCTTGCATATTTACTTTGGGACTACAGATGTATTTCAGGAGATTCCCCAGCACTACATAATTATTTTGGGACTACGGACGTATTCCGGGAGATCCCCCTGTACTGCATATTTATTTTGGGACTATGGACATATTCCGAGAGATCCCCCTGTACTGCATAATTAATTCGAGACTACGGGACGGTATCCCGAGAGATTCCTTGTTGTACTTCGTTTACCCTGAGCCGAGGGCTTCTTGACTTTTGCTACTGTAGTTTTCCTTAACTGTTTTACTGTAGAATATGTTTATATCTCTTAGTGCTTACTTTATTATATTTACACCGGTAGGTCCCTGACCTGACCTCGTCACTACTCGACCGAGGTTAGGCTTGGCACGTTGAGTGGGTACCATTGTGGTGTACTCATGCCCTTTCCTACACATATTTTTCGTCTGCTGATCCAGGTAGGAGCTATCATCCTCGGATTTAGTGCGCGCTTGCTGATTTTGGAGAGTTCAAGGTACTTCTGCTCGCATCCTCAGACCTCAGAGTCCCGTTCCATCCCCCACGTAGAGATTTTCTTTTATTTTCCTCGATATTTTGTATAGAGCTATATAGACTTATAGAAGCTTTTGACTAGCGACATTCTGGGTTTTTGGGAGTATTGTATTGTATACGTTGAGTGGCTTTATCTTTGCTTATTAAATCATGCTAGATATGTGTCTACTGGTGATGATGGCGTGATGAGGATGCATGGACGGATATGTGTGCCCAATGTAGATGGGCATCGGGAATTGATTCTTGAGGAGGCCCACAACTCGCGATACTCCATTCATCCGCGTGCCGCGAAGATGTACCAGGATTTGAGACAACACTATTGGTGGAGGAGGATGAAGAAGGATATAGTTGGGTTTGTGGCCAAGTGTCTCAACTGTCAGCAGGTTAAATATGAGCATCAGACACCGGGCGGATTACTTTAGAGGCTAGAGATCCCAGAGTGGAAGTGGGAGCGGATCACCATGGAATTTGTAGTTGGACTTCCACGGACTTTGAGAAAGTTCGATGCTATTTGGGTGGTCGTGGATCGACTGACCAAGTCAGCTCATTTTATCCCAGTGTTGACTACGTACTCTTCAGAGAGATTCACTGAGATTTATATCAAAGAGATTGTCCGTCTCCATAGTATTCTAGTATCTATCATTTCAGACATAGGTACACAGTTCACATCACGATTCTGGAGAGCCGTACAGCAGGAGTCGGGTACTAGGGTGGAGCTGAGCACAACCTTTCACCCTCAGACAGACGGGCAATCGGAGTGCACGATTCACATTCTTGAGGATATGTTTTTTGCTTGTGTGATGGAGTTCAAAGGGTCATGGGACCAGTTCTTTCCGCTTGCAGAGTTTTCCTACAACAATAGTTACCAGTCCAGCATTCATATGGCACCATACGAGGCTTTGTATGGTAGGCGGTGTCGGTCCCCAGTGGGTTGGTTTGAGTCGGGCGAGGCCCGATTGTTGGATACAGATTTGGTCCAGGATGCCCTGGATAAGTTGAAGGTGATTCAGGATAGATTTCACACAGCCCAGTCCAGACAAAAGAGTATGCGATTCCGGAAGGTTCGTGGTTTGGCATTTATGGTTGGAGAGCGGGTCTAGCTTCGGGTATCGCCTATGAAGGGCATCATGAGTTTCAGGAAGAAGGGCAAGCTGAGCCTGAGGTTCATTGGTCCTTTCGAGATATTGCAGCGTGTTGGGGAGGTTGCCTATGAGCTTGCCTTACCTCCCAGCCTAGCAGGAGTTCATCCGGTATTCCACGTCTCTATGCTACCGAAGTATCACGGTGATCCGACTCATGTATTGGATTTCAGCTCAGTCCAGTTGGACAAGGATCTATCTTATGTTGAGGAGCTAGTAGCTATTTTGGACAGGAAGGTAAGAAAGCTTAGGTCAAAGAACATTGCTTTAGTAAAGGTCCAGTGGAGGGGTCAACAGATCGAGGAGGCGACTTGGGAGACCGAGAAGGATATTCGCAGCCGATACCCTCATTTTTTCACAGCTTCAGATATGTCTTTATACTCGCTCAAGGAAGAATGATTGCTCTAAGAAGGTGAGGATGTAACGACCCGGCTAGTCATTTTGAGATTTAGAGATTGGATCCCCTAATAACTGCTTTCCCCGTACTTATTTATGCAATTGTGACTTGTCAGGATGATTGGTTTTGAGTTTCGGAGTGCTTTGGGACACTTAGTCGCTAAATGAGAGCTTAAGTCTTAAAATTTGGACCGTAGTCGGAACTATGTGAAGACACTTCCAGAATGGAATTTCGTCAATTCCGTTAGCTCCATTGAGTGATTTTGGATTTAGCGGCGAGTCCGGAATATGTTTTGGAGGTTCGTAGAAGATTTAGGCTTGAATGGGCGAAAGTTGGATTTTTGGCATTTCGGCCATGAGTGGAAGTTTTGATATCGAGCCCATAATGGAATTTCGGAAGTGGCTATAGGTTCGTAGTGTCATTTTGTGACCTGTGTGTAAAATTTGAAGTCATTCGGACTAGGTTTGATGTGTTCGGCATCGTTGGTAGAATTTGGAAAGTTCAAAGTTCCTTAAGCTTGAATCCGTGCTTAATTCATGTTTTTGATGTTGTTCGAGGTGGTTTGAAGTATCGACTAAGTTTGTATGGTGTTGTAGGATTGGTTGGTTTGTTTTTTCGAGGTCTCGGGGGCCTCGAGTGTGTTTCGGGTGCTCAACGGGTTTTTTTAGACTTAAGAAGTTGGCTGGTTTTTGCTGGTGTCCTTCACCGCGATCATGTGAGAAGGTTCACGATCGCGTAAAGCAATTTGAGAGGCCATCTAGTTTAACTCTTTGCATACACAAAGACTGGCATGCGATCACGTACGTTAGTCAGGTCATGCATCGCGAACGCGTGGGCTAGGTCGCGTTCGCAAAGAAGAAATAAGGCGGTAGAGGGGAGCTGTGTGTTACCCTTCGCGATCGTGTGAGGTCAATCACGATCGCATAGGTCTGTGAAGCCAATGCATTGCATTCGCGTGGGGACTGACGCATTCGCGTAGAGTAAAAACCATGAGGCAGCGGAGTTTTACTTAGCGATCGCGAGGGTGTTTCCGTGATCGTGATTAAGGAAATATCTGGGCAGATTTAAAGTTCAAAATCGAGGGTTTTTGGTTCATAACTCAAAATTTGACTGGGAGCTCGAAAGAAGGCAAACTTAGGAGAGATTTTTGGAGGAAGTTTTTGGGTAATGATTCCTAACTCCTATATGATTAATGTCCACTAATCTATGCTTAATTTTATCATCTAATTTAGGATTTGGGGTGAAAATTGAGGAAAATTTGAGAAAAGTTCTTAGGCCGAATTTTGGGATTTTGATCGGGAATTTGGTGTCGGATTTGAGTAAATTTTGTATGGTTAGACTCGTGAGTGAATGGGTGTTCGTAATTTGTGATTTTACTCGATTCCGAGACATGGGCCCAGGGAGGCTTTTTGGGGGTTCTTCCTTTTTAATGATTTCGCTTCGAATTCATTAGCTAAATTAGTTACTTGTATTTTTATTTTACATTATACAATTAGTTTGATAAGATTTGGGCCATTCGGAGTTGGAAACTCGTGGCAAGAGAGCAATTTTAGATTGATTTTAGTGATTAGAGGTAAGTGGCTTGCCTAACCTTCTGTGGGGAAGCTTCCCCTTAGGATGTTTTGTACTGTTTGATGTATGAGAGCCGTGTACGTGAGGTGACGAGTACGTACACGGGCTATTTTTGTAAAATTTCCATTTTTCTTCTAAATCATAAATTGTTTTCCTTTGATTGAATTGTACTATTATGTTTAATTACCCTGTTTAGAATAGGAAAGCATGCCTATGTTTTGACTGTCTACTTGAAATTTTGTGCAGCATGATTAGGTAGATTCCTACTTTTCCTTGGTTGCATGTAGTTTAAACTGTACATTTGAATGTTGTAAAGTTCATGTCATTGTTGAGTTGCATATTTACTTTAGTACTACAAACGTATTTCGGGAGATCCCCCAGCACTGCATATTTATTTTGGAACTACGGACGTATTCCGGGAGATCCCCCTGTCTTGCATATTTACTTTGGGACTACGGACGTATTCTGAGAGATCCCCCAGCACTGCATATTTATTTTCCAACTACGGACGTATTCCGAGAGATCCCCCTGTACTGCATATTTATTTTGGGGTTACGGACTTATTCCGGGAGATCCCCCTGTACTACGTAATTAATTTGGGACTACGGGACGATATCTCGAGAGATTCTCTATTGTACTTCCTTTACTCTGACTCGAGGACTCCTTGACTTTTTCTACTGTACTTTTCCTTAACTATTTTACAATAGAATATATTTATATCTCTTACTGCTTACTTCATTATATTTACAATGATAGGGCCCTAATCTGACCTCGTCACTACTTGACCGAGGTTAGGCTTGGCACTTACTGGGTAGCATTGTGGTGTACTCATGCCCTTTCCTGCACATGTTTTCATGTGTAGATCCAGGTACGAGCTATCAGCCTCGGATTTAGTGCGCGCTTGCTAATTTAGGAGACTTCAAGGTACTTATGCTCGCGTCCGCAGACCTCGGAGTTCCCTTCCATCCCCCGCGTAGAGATTTTCTTTTATTTTCCTCAGGTTTTTTGTATAGAGCTATATAGACTTATACAAGTTTTTGAATAGCGACATTCCGGGTTTTTGGGAGTATTTTATTGTATACGTTGAGTGGTGCTATCTTTTCTCATTAAATCATACTGTTTAGCTTTCATTATTATGTTTTCTTTCTTTCCGCAATAATAGGTTGACCTAGTCGTAAAGACTAAGTGCCGTCACACCGGAGGGGGGGTTAAAATGGGTCGTGACACATCTGCAATAGCTCGCCCATCCTGCATTAATACACAATACAAGACAACACGTGAAGCATCACAATACACGGTATATATCCCCAACCGGAGAGCAATATTAACACTGATGTTGTAGTCAATGCAGTCTTGATCATTTGAAAGCTCGCCTCGCAATCATCAGACCATCTGAACGGAGCACCCTTCTGGGTCAATCTAGTCAAAAGTGCTGCAATAGACGAGAAACCTTCCACAAACCAACGATTATAACCTGGAAACCCCATGAAACTCATGATCTTGGTCGCTGTGGTAGGACGAGGCCAACTCAGAACCGCCTCGATCTTATTGGGATCTACCTTAATACCCTCACCTTATATGACATGACCCAAGAGCACCACATAATCTAACCAGAACTTGCACTTGGAGAACTTAGCATATAGGTTATGTTCCCGCAAGATCTGAAGCACAACTCTCAAATATTGCTCGTTCTCCTCCATAGTAAGCTACTAGATCAATATCTCATAAATGAAGAAAATGACAAATATGTCAAGATATAGCCTGAACACCCGGTTCATCAAATCCATAAATTTTGATGGGGTATTAGTCAAGCCGAAGGACATCACTAGAAACTCATAGTGCCTATACCTAGTCTGAAAAGTCGTCTTCGAAACATCTGAGGCCCGAATCTTAAATTGATAATACCCAAACCTCAAGTCAATCTTATAGAACACCCAAGCACCCTATAATTGGTCCAGCAAATCATCAATGTGTGGTAACAGGTACTTGTTCTTAATGGTAACTTAGTTCAACTTGCGGTAATGAATGCACGTCACATACTCCCGTCCTTCTTTTTCAAAAACAATACCGGTGCACCCCAAGGTGACACACTCAGCCTGATGAACCCCTTCGCGAGCAAATCCTCAATTTGTTCCTTCAAGTCTTGCAACTCCTTCGGAGCCATGCGGTACGGTGAAATTAAGATAGGTTGGGTATCTGGCGCCAAATCAATACTGAATTGATATCAAGATCTGGTGGCAGGCTTGGTAGATAAGAAGGAAAAACATCGGAGACCTCCCGCATCATGGACACTAAATAAATCATGGGAGTCTCTGCACCAGTATCCCGAAAATATGCTAAATATACCAAACAACCCTTCTCGACCATATGTTGAACCTTCAAGAAAGAGATAACCTGACTACGTGTACTGATAGATGAACCCCTCTACTCCAATCTAGGAAACTCTAACATTTCCAAGATAATAGTCATGGCATGTCAATCTAGAACGGAATGGTATGAAGAATACTAGTCCATGCCCAGGATAACCTTAAAGTCAGTCATATCGAGCAACAGAAGATCCGCTCTGGTTTAATAACCACAGAAAGTCACAATACAAGACCGGTAAACTCGATCCACAACAATAGAATTGCCCACTAGCATGGAGACATATATAGGAGCACCCAAGGACTCACGAGATACATCCAGATAAAGAGAAAATAGAGAAGACACATATAAATATATAGACCCTGGATCAAATAGTACTGAAGCATCCCAAACGCAGATAGAAATAATACATGTGATCATGGCGTCTGAGGTTACTGCATCTAGTCTAGATGGAAAAGCATAAAACCTAGTCGGAGCGCTACCTGGTTGTCCTCCACCTCTAGGGCAACCCCTACCTACCTTCCCTCTTCCTCTGGTCAGCCGAGCGGGCGGTGCAGCAGCTGGTGTGGTGATCATGGGTTGATGGACCTGCTGGACTGCCTTGCCTCAAAGTCAGGGGCAAAATATCCTCATATGATCAATCTACTCTCACTCACAAAAACCTCTTGGTGCGGAAGATGATTGACCATGGGTCTGACGCTAGGGACCTGAATACCTACACACGTTGGGTTGCCTCCCAACCAGCGACGTAGTTAATGTCATGGCACAATAATTATAACAAGTTAATGGGTTTCCTACCGATGCGTGGCTAGAATTCATGGTTTTAAGCATTATGTACCTTACATTTTATGTGCGTTAATGATAAAAATACATGTCATATGTTCATAATGGAGTCTATTTCATGTGTAGGTAAATTGGAGATGGAAGTCGAGCTAAATGGATGCATAAATGTCAAAAATACGCTCAAGAGTCGAAAAGGAGTGACCCGGGCTATAGCCGGGCGTTAGAGCCATAAAGCCAGGCCTGCCCAGGCTATAGCTGGGCGTTTGGGGCTTAACGTCTGGGGTCTCTGGTCCGGTCCAATTCGAGTTTTGAAGGTTTTAAGTGTTTCCCGGTATGAATAGAAGTCTCCTACACGTTTAGGGTTCGTCCCAAACATATAAATAGACCCAAAAACACAACTTTGAGAAGAGGATGCCATTTTTCGAGAGAAGATACACACGGGATAATTAGGAAGCAGAGGATTGCTCAGTTTTCTTCATCTTAATCTAATATTTTCAATTTATGCAAGACTTATGCAATTGNACTCAATATATGGTTGTTTCTTCAATTCTGTGTTTAATTGCTTAATTGTCTGGCCAGCAGTTAGGTTCTATATACTATCTATGTTATGCTTGGGAAAGCCGTATATAGATTAGACAAGAATTGAAGAGAGCGCGATATTAACCCTTCAGGGGAGCGGATTTGTATTTAGGATAGGAATATACTAGTCACCGTGCTTAATTAAACATCTTAATCTAAGTGCGCTCTAATAGATTAATTTCATAGGAATATAGGCGTTAATCTATTGAGAATAGGCGAGTAGTACTTTGGGAAAAGGCTACGAGAGCAATTATCGATTAATATCAACTATGAGTGAATTATAANTAGAATGCAATACGAGTGGTGAATTGATCACAACCCTGGAATATTTGTCTCTACTGAATACACACAACAATATTCTTGTCACTTGATAATTAGTTAGTTCATATAATCGTAGTATAAATTAGTTACATTCCTGGATTTTGTTTTGGCTCGATTAAATACTAATTAGAGTGATTCAGCAAGTAGTTTACGCAAGTCCCTGTGGGTTCGACATCCCATTTAACATTATATTACTTGCTACGACCACGTATACTTGCGTGTGCGTTTGGGACCAACAAGTTATTGGCATTGTTGCCGGGGGCTTGAATATAGACTACTTTTTAGTTACTTGCGTTAATTGTTTATTTCATTGAGTCTAACGTGACGTGATTTTTGCTCTAATCTCAAGAACTTCGAGTGAATGCGTAGGGTCAGAAGCCAGGATAGACTTGACGGCTTTGACCCCGAACCTGAGAGATCATTTCACAGGAGACTGTGAGAAGCAATAGATACAGACAATATTCAAGACTTCATCCGATTTCCTGTGAACATGGCAGAGGAACAACACATGGTTGTTCAGGAGGTGGCAATGCCCAGTATTGCTAATGTCACCTCCAGCATCGTGAAGCCCAGAATCACTGGGCACTTTGAGCTGAAACAGAGCATGATCCAACTACTTCATGCAAACGGGCAGTTTTTGGGTCTTCCACACGAGGATCCACAACAGCACATTTTGAACTTCTTGGAGATTAGTGATACTTATATCACTAACGGGGTCGCGCCAGATTATGTGAGGCTCACGCATTTCCGATTCTCTATATTGGTCGAAGAAAAGCGATGGCTAAAGGCAGAACCAGCTAATTCCATCACAACATGGAACGATTTGGCGAGAAAATTTCTGGCAAGGTTCTTCCCTTCAAGAAAGACTGCAAATATTAGGAGTGAGATAGTCTCCTTTAGACAGAAAACAGGTGAATCGTTATATTCAGCATGANATGGGGAGAAATGTGGTTCAGAAGTCACCAGGGGTTCTTGAAATAGATGTTGTCTCAGCATTATCAGCTCAGATCTCTACATTGACTAACCAAGTCAATCAGATGAACCTGATCATTAACAAGCAACAGGCCCAGCCAGTGCAACCAGTTCAACAGATTCAGGTATTTTGTGAAGTTTGTGGAGAGGGTCACATGAGAAGTCTATGCCCAGCAAATCTAGAGTCTGTATATCCTGTGGATAATGTAAATCGAGGTCAAGCAAATCAGTATGGGGACACCTACAATCCCAACTGGAGGAACCACCCAAATTTCTCTTGGGGTGGTAATCAAGGCAATCAGAATCAATGTCGGCCTCAAGCACTTCAACAACAATACAGACCACCTCAGGCTGAACAATCATCTAGCTTTGAGGATATTATGAAGAGAATGATAAACGACCAACTTGCTTTCAATCAGAAAATAATGGCTGATCACCAGGCCCAAGCAGCAACAATGAGAAACTTGGAACGTCAATTGGGGCAACTTGCTAGTTCCCAAAATACCAGACAAGCAGGAGCTCTTCCTAGTGATACGGAGCCTAATCCTAAGGCTCAAGTCAATGCAATTACCTTGAGAAATGGAAGAATACTAGAAGAAGCTCTAAAAACAAAGAAGAATACAGCTCATCCTGGAAGAGAATTAGTTCTCAAGTCAGTTGAGGGGAATGAGAAAGATGATAAAGGACTCGATCCACTAATTGAAATAAGGCCACCACCTCCGTTTCCACAAAGACTGCAGAGGCAAAAATATTATGCTAAGTACAAGAAATTCCTAGATATGTTGAGCCAAGTGAGTGTGAATTTGCCTTTGGTGGATATTTGGAAGAAGTGCCTAAGTATGCGAGGTATCTCAGAGATATTGTGGCAAATAAACGAAGACATGCAGAGTTCAAAACAGTTGCACTCACTGAAGAGTGTAGTGCAAGAGTTCAGAGTAACCTTCCTCCTAAGTTGAAGGATCCTGGGAGTTTCACAATTCCTTTGTCTCTTGGAAAACAAGAAGTTGGTAGAGCCCTGTGTGATTTAGGGGCTAGTATAAATTTGATGCCATCTTCTTTGTTCAAGAAACTTGGATTAGGGGTTCTTAGACCTACCACAAAAACCTTACAGTTAGCAGATAGGTCGCTAATTATGCCGGAAGGAATTATTGAAGATGTGCTAGTTCGAGTGGGAAAGTTTATTCTTCCCGCCGATTTTATTGTGCTTGATTACGAGGCAGATGAGGAAGTTCCCATTATATTGGGGAGACCATTCTTAGCTACTGGTGGAGCAATATTGATGTGAGGGCAGGGAAGTTAAAAATTAGAGTTGACGATGAAAAGGTCACTTTTAATGTGTACAAGGCACTTAAACTCCCAAAGCATTATGAGGACCTGTGCATGATTTCTGTGGTCGACGTGAAGGGGATAGAGCAGAGTCCTTATGTGAATGGCAGTGATCCAGAGGAGGTGGTGTTGCAAGCTGAGGGTGTAAAGATAATTGAAAAAAGAACCAGAGATGAAAAAGGAGACCCGTTAAGAGCGTGCAAAAAGTCTAGGCTTCATGGGAGAAAGAAGAAGAGAAAGCGCGCAGCCTGAGCAAAATAGCAGAGTCGTGCCATGACTATAAATAAGGCGCTTGTTGGGAGGCAACCCAGCTTGTATATATTTTCATTATTTTTTTTGTGTCAGTTTTATGTTGTTTTTATTTTGCAGAGTAGGGGAAGTCTGAGTACCCAAAAGTTGAAGTTGAGGGCATGTTTGAGCTTAAGTGTGGGGTCATCCTAACTCTAAAGATTGAGAATCATGTCCGATCTAGGACCGAGGGGGTCTCAGGGAGTATTTCTCACCCTTGTCTTAATATTTTTCTTTGTGATCAGGCATCGAGGACGATACATAACATAAGTGTGGGGTGGGGAAACTACTTTCTGAGGTGTAATTGTATAAAATTATTGTTTTGTAGAAAAAATCTCGGATTTCTCCCAACGATGGATCTGGTGGACAATTTTCTTGAGGGATGAAGTCCGATTTAAAAATACCAAAAAGATTTTTTTATTTTTTTGGATAGTTAGGTAGTATCCCTTGGTTTTTCTTTGGGTACCGGTTCTTTTCCAAGGGTGTAACT
>ML386733.1:2350-15469 GCA_005239525.1 Nicotiana knightiana | reverse complement strand
TATTAAAGGAGAAAGTAAACGTGACCGGTTGCACGGTAAGATGACGAGAATCCCGTGGATAATGGACACGGGTGCATCGAACCATATGACTGGAGAATTGAATAAGTTTGAAAGTGTGCAAAATATGCCGCAAATACCGGTAGGTCTACCAAACGGAAGCAGCTCAACGGCTACCAAAGAGGGGTCACTAAGGCTTGACGAAAATTTGATATTGCGGAATGTACTTTATGTGCCCGAATTGACATGTAATCTAATCTCTGTTTCTCAACTAACCAAGGACTTTGATTGTGATGTGACTTTTACAAGTGAATCATGTGTTGTGCAAGAACGGTCATCGGGAAGAATAATTGGAGCAGGTGAACCGAAGGATGGACTTTATTATTTTCGGTCCTTCTCGAATGTAAAGGCTTTGAAGGTGGATGCTGATAATTCACTAGAGTTGTGGCATAAACGAATGGGTCACCCTTCGATGCAAATAACGAAGCTAATCCCAGGTATAGTGGTTGAGAAGAAAAAGAACTATGATGCAAGTTGTGACATATGTCACCGGGCAAAGCAGACGAGAGACCATTTTCCTCTGAGCGAACATAGGGCATCCGAAATTTTTGAATTGATCCACTGTGATTTGTGGGGTCCATATAGAACTCCTTCCTTGTGTGGAAACTCATATTTTCTTACAATTGTTGATGATCACTCACGAGGAGTATGGGTATATTTGTTGGCGGATAAAAAGCAGGTCGGCCAAATTATGAAAAATTTCTTTGCCTTGGTTGAACGACAATTTAGTAAACAAGTGAAGATTGTTCGAAGTGACAATGGAACAGAATTCACATGTTTGAGGCCGTATTTTCTTGAACGAGGGGTGACATTTCAAACCTCGTGTAGAGGTACACCGCAACAAAATGGTAGAGTTGAAAGGAAACATCGACATATTCTAAATGTTGCCCGAGCATTACGGTTTGAAGGACATCTCCCAATTGAATTTTGGGGCGAATGTGTTTTGACAGCATGTCATTTGATTAATCGTACTCCTACTCCGACATTAAAGGGAAAGACTCCATATGATATTTTATTCGGTATATCACCGGGTTATGGTCACTTAAAAGTGTTTGGATCATTATGTTATGCTCACAAGCAAGGAAGGTCAGGTGATAAATTTGAAAGTCGGAGTCGAAGATGTGTGTTCGTGGGATATCCATACGGGAAGAAAGCTTGGAAATTATATGATTTGGATACAAAAGAATTCTTAATATCAAGGGATGTTATCTTCTACGAAGATAAATTCCCATTTGCACCAGCGACCGACGAAAAGAAGACTTCGGAGTTGCAGGCGGTTGACGAAATCGGAATGATCGAAGAAGATGAAAATATAGCAGTAAGGGGGGGTGTTAGAACAGTCATCGAGCAGAATACTCATGAGACACCCCATAATCAGGATGTGGCCGAAAATAATGTGACCGTTGAAGGAGTTCCAGTTGCAAATGAAGAGCCGCAAGGAGAAGCAGTAGAAGAGTTGGGCCGTGGAAAACGTCAGAAAAGAGAAAATATTCGGTTGCAAGACTATGTTCGAGATATCGACTTTGTTACAAATACGGTTCGAAAATCATATGATAGTTCAAAATCCAACCGGACAATTGAGACACAACATATCTCTGGCAGGCCTTATCCCATTGCACACTATGTCAATTGTGAAAAGTTCTCTATGCGTCATCAAAAATTTCTTGCGGCCGTAACAGCTGGACGAGAGCCAACCTCGTTCCAAGAAGCTATGAAAGATGACCGATGGAAGAAAGCAATGCAACAAGAGATCCAAGCATTAGAAGATAACGGTACATGGGTGGTCAAAAATTTACCACCGGGCAAGAAAGCACTAGGGTGTAGATGGGTTTACAAGATCAAGTATCATTCTGACGGATCTGTTGAAAGGTACAAGGCCCGATTGGTTATCTTCGGCAACCATCAAATAGAAGGAATTGACTATACAGAGACGTTTGCTCCGGTAGCAAAAATGGTGACTGTCCGAGTATTCCTTGCCGTAGCTGCAGCTCAGAACTGGGAATTGCATCAGATGGATGTCCACAATGCTTTCCTCCATGGTGACCTCAAGGAAGAGGTGTATATGAAAATGCCTCCGGGGTTCCGATCAAATGATCCCGACAAAGTATGTCATCTCAAGAAATCACTTTATGGGTTGAAACAAGCACCAAGGTGCTGGTTCGCAAAATTGTCGACTGCCCTGAAACGATATGGGTTCCGACAGTCATATTCCGATTACTCGCTCTTCACTTTGAAGCGGGGAGCTCTGCAGTTAAATGTGCTTGTATATGTGGATGATTTGATTATCTCCGGCAACAATTCAAAATGGATCCAACATTTCAAAGATTACCTTGCCAAATGTTTCCATATGAAAGACTTGGGCCTGTTGAAATACTTCTTGGGCGTTGAAGTTGCTCGAGGACCCAAAGGTCTCTTCCTCAATCAACGGAAATATGCCTTGGATATCATTTCTGAGGTCGGCTTACTCGGGGGTCGTCCAATTGGCACCCCGATGGAACAGAACCATCGACTAGCTTTGTCACGTAGCCGCTTTGTTGATAATCCCGAGAGCTACCGACGTCTTGTCGGCCGATTGATCTACTTGTGTTTTACTCGTCCTGATTTGTCTTACAGTGTTCATGTCTTGTCGCAATTTATGCAACAACCGCGAGCAGACCACTGGGATGCTGCTCTAAGAGTGGTCCGGTACCTCAAGGGAAGCCCGGGCCAAGGTATTGTTCTTTCTTCGACTTCGGATCTTAAGTTGTACGGATGGTGTGATTCTGATTGGGCTGGTTGTCCGTTAACTCGACGATCACTCACCGGATGGTATATCTCAATAGGAGACTCACCGGTCTCATGGAGAACGAAAAAGCAAAATGTTGTTTCTCGATCATCGGCTGAAGCTGAATATCGGTCTATGGCTATGACTATTTGTGAATTAAAATGGCTTCGGAGTATTCTATCAAGTCTGGGCATCCAACACCATTCTCCCATTCGTCTTTCTTGTGATAGTCAATCTGCACTACATATCCTCCGCAATCCAGTCTTCCATGAAAGAACAAAACATATTGAGATAGACTGTCATTTTATTCGAGATGAATTTGTCGGAGGCACCATCCGCCCGATTTTTGTTCGTACGACTGCACAACTTGCCGACATCTTTACGAAAGCTTTGGGCAAATCACAATTTGAGCTCTTACTTGACAAGTTGGGCATTCGTAATCTTCATGCTCCAACTTGAGGGGGGGTGATAAGGAAACAAAAGTAAATAAGGAATATTCTAGATTTGTATATTTCCTATGTTATTTAGGAGTAGGTTACAATTAATTAATTGTATGGGTTTAGGAAAACTTAGCCAATTAGGTTTAGGTTTCCTAGCCCATTAGGTTTAGGTTTCCCAATTAGTTTAGGTTTTGTCTTATTTCTTTGCCTATAAATACTTGTGGAATCAATGAGAAGGGATGAGAGATTTCACCCAAAAACTTGTCTTGTCTTGTTCTTCATTATTTCTTAGCATTCTATCAAAAAACAAGAGAGCAGTAGTGTTAGGAGGATTTTTAGGCAGACAAGAACCATGGTTCAGAAAGCTTCTAATGGCTGGTATTTATAAGGACGAGTTTGGGTTTAGACTTGGCATTTGAGCAGGATTTCGGTGTGTAGGGGCATGTGACCATTGGCACCTATGTGGCTCTGACATGGTGCTTATGTGGCGTCTACGTGGAAGTAAGAATAGAGTAGATGGACTGGTGGATATGGACCTCTGATTTGGGCTACTTTGGGCCTAATTGGTTGATCTAGGAGGTCTATAAATCTAAAAATGTATTCTAAGAATTGACCCCTTTCTGAATAACACTGGCCTTTATCAAGATGATCCAATTTATATTTAAAAGTCCTTTTTCACTTTAAATTTCTATGCTTCCATAATTCTAATAATTTATAATAAAATATTATATTATAGTTATAATAATTAATGCATGTATTCATATAATAAATCATAATTAGTCAATAATTTTTGTATCCATAATAAAATGATGGTGATTAACAAATTAACTGAAATGGTGATGGTATAACTATAATAAATCTAATATACTAAATTATATTAGGACTAATAATTTTATTTCTTCCCTTTTAAAAAAACTTGCAATTACAACAAATATTTTGGATAAAACAAAGTCAAATATATTTAGTAAATTATTAATAATTTGGAAGCACAGAGAAATTGATTAAGAAAAGGAGGGCCAATAATTGGTTGTCAACAATTGGTAATGATATTGTTAACTTTTTTAGTGGAATACTTCTTGTCGAGTTGTCCATCAATTAGTTCTCGTAGTGTGTGGGTGCATGTAACCCACCTATCTTCCCAAAGTCTCACTGTCGTCCCGTTTTCAATGTTCCAGGCTATGCCTTTGGAGAAGAAAGAATATGTTTTGACAACACTTTTCCAGACGTAGGAGTCGTTATTTTTAAAAATCATGTGATTTCTTCGTTGGATGTTTGTGTATTTTGCCTTAAGAATTTTTGCCCAAAGAGTGTCAGGGTTTGGTGTGATCTCCACAGTAGATTCGAACGGAGTACAATATTCTTCCATGTTTCTTTGTACAGTCCCAGGCCACCCTCTCTTTTAGGAGAAGCTACTGTATTTCAATTGATGTGATGAATTTTTCATTGTTCCGTTTTTGACCCCCATAGAAAGTTTCGCTATATGCGATCAATGTTGTTTCTAATCTTGGCTAGTAGAAGACTTATTTGCATGGAATGGGTGGTTATTGCTGAGAGAGTCGATTTGATATGAGTTAGTTTACCAAATAATGTGAGTAAATTGGCTTTTCATCCTTTAAGCCTAGTATTCATCCTGTCCAAAATGAATTGGCAATCAGAACTTTTTGGTTGCATATTAGTGATTGGGAAACCCAAATGATTTCCTACATTGACTTTTATCTTAATGTTTAGAGTCGTAGCCAGCAATGCTTGTTCTGTAGCTGGTACATTAGAGGAAAAATGATTTTTGATTTTGAAAAATTTATTCTTTAGCCGGATTAGTGGGAAATAAAGTTAAATATGTTAATGATAGAGGTTGCGCTAGAGTTGTCAGCCTCAGCAGATAGGATTAGGTCATCCGCAAAGAGGAAGTGAGATATGCCTGGTCCGTTGTGACTTATTTTTATATGTTTTCAATTCAAGATATCCACTTGGTGGTCAATGCATCATGTTAGCGGTTGCATACAAATGATGAAGAGGTATGGTGATAGCAGGTCTCCTTGACGGATGCCTCTTGATGGTTCAAAAAAATCAGTAGGCTTGCCATTGACAATGATTGAGGTTGTAATGATAGTTATACAATTCATAATAAGCGTGATTAGGTCCTATGGGAAGTTTAGAGAATTCAGTGAGTTTCTGACGAATGACTATTCAAGACGGTCAAAAGCCTTTTCAAGGTCAATTTTTAGCATCATATTCCCAATCCGGCCTCTAAAACTCTTGAATGAGTAGATTGCTTCTTGGATAATTAATGCATTGTCAATTGATCTTCTTCCTGGAATGAATCTACATTAATTAGGACTGACAATGTTGTTAAGGAAAGGGCGATTACGGTTTATGATAATTTTTATGATAGTTTTATAGACAGTGTTACAAAGACTTATGTGTCTATATTGGAAGATATTTTGGGGGTGTTTTACGTTGGGAACGAGAGTTACATAGGTCCTATTTAAGTCAGGGGGTATTGATAGTGTATTAAAAGCTTGAGTACAAGTATGGGTGATAGCTGCTTGTGTGTTTGTCCGGTATTTTTGGAAAAAGATTGGGTGGATACCATCCGACAGTGGCCTTTAGAGGTTTGAAACTTTTAATGGCTTTGGTAACTTCAGATATTGAGAGAGGCCTAGTGAGATCTATTTTATCCTGTTTTGAAATAATATTAAGTATGCTTGGGTTAGTGTGTGTCAAATATGTACATGATTCCAGATATGTTGTGTAGATATTTAAGAAGTATAATAATATCATGAATTCATTTGGTGTCAAAAGTACAGTTTTCAAAAATATTGTTAAGACCTAGTATTCTATTTTTCCTACTTCTCTGGATAGATGAGAGATGGAAGAATTTTGTGTTGGCATCCCCGCCGTTTATCCAATAAACTCTTGATTTTAGCTTCCAAAAATCTTGTTCATTTTAGAAAATTAGGTTATAATCATGAATAAGGTTGTCCTCAAGAGTAATGTGAAAGTTGGTCTTACGGTGTGTGTCCATGTTCTGGAGCCACCGTATATATGCTAAAAGAAGTTCTTTTTTTAAAAGATATTTTTAAAAGTGGACATATTCCATTCTTCCACGTGTTCTGTAAAAGAGGTGATAGCATGAGTGTAGGTTGTATTGTTGTTCCGGTGTTGTTTCATAATGTTTGGAAAAAGTGGGTGATCATGCCACATTGTTTCAAAGCGGAAAAGGAGTGTAGGTTTATTCATAGTTTTTGTTAGGCTTAGCATTAGTGGGCAGTGATTCGAATGTGCACGAGGCATGTGTGTGACAATAGCATCATAGAATTTCTCTACCCAGTCAGAATTCCCAAGGAATCTATCTAACCGCTCATAAATTTGATGTTGTTGTTGTTTCCTTCTATTTGTACATGTGAAACGTGGTCCCACAAAACCAAAGTCAATCATATAATGGTGTCGAGGCAGTTAAGAAAAGCAGTGCTTCTGCTACTGTTTATGGGCCTCCCCCAAACTTTTCGGAGGCGGCTATGACTTCATTAAAGTCTTCACCTAGTAGCCACGGGTATGTATTATTTTTTGCTGCTATTTCCGGATTATTCCAAAGAATATTTTTTATTTCCTAGTAAGGTGCTGGCATAAACTAAGGAGAGCAACCAAGGTGTTGAGTTACTACTAACCTGTATGTTTCCATGAATTTCCTGGTCTGTCACAGCTACTGGGTCCATCTTCGACTCTTCGTGCTTCCACATGATGACAGCTCCACCATAGTAGCCATCTGCACTAATTTCAAATAAATCAGTGAAACCAATAAATTTCGTGAGTTCATAATGGCTTTGCATGCGTGTTTCAGTAAGGCAGATGATGGATGGGTTGTTCCAGTCCACAAGGTCTTTGAAATTGTGCCTAAAATCTTAGTTGTTGCAACCTCTGCAGTTCCAAATGAGTATCTTCATTTTGGGTTCATTCGTTATAAGTGAGCTCCCACCCAGGGCCAGTGACAGGTGCACAACTAAAAGGTGGTCCTCCCTATTGAGTGCCGGCAATGGAGTCTTCCTACGTCAGTGTGGGAGAATCAGGACTGCATATTTATGCAGGATCGATAAGGGGTAGATGCGGATGTTCACTGCTATGTGAAGCACATTTTTTGGAACCGTCGTGAAATATTATTTTTCTCTATTTTCGTGATGTGTTGTCGACAGTGATTCCCGTAGAGTAATGTGTTGCAATATTTGATTTAGTATGTTTGGTGCTTGCACTCCTTGGTTAATAAGATTGATTATGTCTGCCCCAGGATTCAAAGGGGATAATTGCTCTGTTGGTTATGTCTCCATTAGTGTTGCCTCCACTAGAGGTGCCTCCATTTGATATCCAGGTTTGCCGGTAGTTGTAATTCCTCCGTGTCCGGTGATGAGAGCAACCAAGTATTTGCTGGGGGTGTAGGAATTTGTTGTTCCTCCTGGGCTTCCATGATGATCTGAACCTGCAATGGTTACTGCATCTGTGGTTGTTGATAAATCCCCTGTATTTGTTACTGTCGTTGAGTGGCTTCTATGAGATGGTTTACCATCTACATCGCTACCATCTCCATGTTCTGCAAGGTTTCCATTCGTGCTTATGTGTGGGGTCCCCAATCCTGTAGTTGGTCGACGAGGTCCTGCATGTTCTCTAGAAAGAACTGGGCATGTTGTTGCAGTCCCACTACATGTTTCCAAGGGGTCGGTGGTGGGTGATGTATTATAGGAACTGGCATCACGGGGACGACTGTTATTTTGTAATAGTAGTGTGTTGTTTGTAAGTGGTTGTGGTGGTATGGAGGGTATTGTTGAATCTCCCTCATGTGCGTTGGGTACTAGTGGCGGTAGCATTGGTTGGGACGTTGATGGTAGTGGCGATACTTATTTTGGTAGATGTGAAATGGAGATTTGGGCTGCGGAAGGAAGTGAGGGGAATGAGATAAAGTGGCAGGCCGGAGGGGAGGGGTTGCTTGGGCTTGTGGGTTTAGCGGGTGAGGTGACAGATAGGAAAGATTGGGTGAGTGATGGATGTGAGGAGTTTTTACAACGTCAGTGAGAGAGTGGGTAGTAGGGAGGGGGTAGGCTTCATAAATGGATATGCTTTCATGGAGAGTAGTCTTCCTTGGAGGAGTATTTGGGGTGTTGTCGTTATTAATAGAAATGTGTGAGTTATTTTTGCTGTTGTCCTAGAGTACATTTGGGTGTTCTTTTTTTGGTATTGTTATTGTTTGCTGCAGTCTGAATTTTTGAGGGCATAGTATATGTATTAGCTAGAAAGGTGATTTTTGTTTGTGGTACATGTGGTGGGGAGTTAGATGTCGTGGATGAAAATAAAAGTAGGTGATTTTTTTGGTTTTGAATGTGGACGACAGGCGATGGTTATGGGATTGTGGTGTCAATTTTTTCTTTCTACTATTTTTGGTAGTTTATTTCCTAAATCCAGTTGACTAAGGACTGTGAATTGGTTTTTTTGTGTAAGGATAGTTGACTCTTGAGATATTGTAGAGGTCGAATGGGGAGCATATGTCTTCGTCCCTAAGTTTAGAGTGTTTCTAGGTGTTGAGGTAGTAGGTGTCATGATGTAAGTGTCTTTTCCTATATCTTTTATTTATTTATTTTTGTTTACCATCAGTTTTGTCGACAATATTTGCTTTTTGACTTTCCCAATCCTTTTTTTCATTGTTATTAATGTTCTTTTTTTGTTTTTCTTCCTCTTTTTCTTTTTCGGTCTTTTTCTGTTTCTTTTTCTAGATTTTTTGGAAGTGAAGTTGGAGTGGTGTACCTTTTGTTGGAGTATGACACCGTCTTCCACTGTTTAGATGCTCTTTTTGGTTCGTCGCTTTTCTTAGTCGTTGCGGAAGTTGTTGTCTTACTTGGGCATTGGTATCGCTTGTGTTTCGGACATCCGCATATTGTGCATAGTGGGTTGATGTCTTCGTAGTGGATATGTGCTTTCCAATCATGAAATTTCTTTGTAGTGGTTTCCCTAGTGGTGCGAGGATACATAACCATGCATACAGTCCCCTAGTCGTGTTGCTTGTGCAACTGTCAATCTTCAAAACGTCCCCAATCATTTGGTCTATTTTTTTAGTATTTCAAGGTCATAGTATTCTGTGGGTAGCTCTTTGTCACATCCCAAAGTACACCCTAGACGCGACTGGCACCTAGCTTACACTGCCCGCTAGGCGAACCAATTCCTGTACTCTTAACCTATTATACAAGTATTGAGAGAAACACGTACTAGCCCAAAAACACTAAATATTATTAAATACGAAATAATTATTCGACTAAACTCATAATTTATTTATAATATAAGAGCACTCAAATACTAAATCTCTACCCCAAATTACATACTAAGAATGTGGAGCATCTAATGGAGTCATAGAAGTTTTAAGTGACGGGCACGCAAACCCGAAAGAAATAATATACATAATATAGGTAGGGCTGAAACAACTGCCTCCACGAATAATGCGGCGGCTCACCTCAGCAATAGAATCCACTCAGCGAACTCATCAGCCACTAGCTCTACCTCCCGCGACGCTATCTGTATAGAGATGCAGGTAAGGAGTGAGTTATACATAATATAACCCAGTAAGATGCTCAACCCGCCACTTTAAATACCTCTGGAACAAGTGTTAGAACATACAAACACACCATCACAGGAATGATATAGTAAATATGATAACTATACAATAACTCAATCTATGTGTATCACCAAAGTTCTTAAGAATTAACCAATAAGAGTACCTATTATAATTGCAGTGAAAGAAATTTACCAACTTATCTACGAGTCCACAACGGCACCACAATGCCTCAAATATATCGAAAAGCATACACAAAACTCGGGTGATGTATAAAGGCATACACAATGCCCCAACATCATGGCGCACAGCCGTATCAAACTCAACATCATGGCGCACAGCCGTATCAAACTCAACACAATGGCGCACAACAGTATTAAACTCAACATCATAGCGGACAGCCGTATCAAACTATCAAACAACTTATACAGTAATATTTTTTTTTTGTTGTACTTTAATTAAAATAATATATTTGCGGTTGGTCTAAGACCACCGATTCTGCCAAGCGCACGCTTGTCCCAACACATGGACCAGGCAGAGAAAAACACACTTTCAAAATGGGTTTTAGAAAAGCAAGTACCCAAGCTTAAAGTCTCACTTACCTCGCTAACAAGAAGTTCCCCAAACTTGCAATGTCTAGAATACCAATCAAACGGCTTCCAATGGCCTCAATCTATTCAAAATGTTGAATAACACGTCCTAATTAGTCTAGATAAATAATTTATATAATCTTAGGACAAATCAAAATCAAATTAAACCCCTATTTCAATTACGAAAAGTTTGTANCTACTTCGGACTCCCACGTAGCTTCCTCTGTAGGATGGTTGCGCCATAATACTTTCACTGAAGCAACCTTTTTCGATCTCAATTGTCGCACTTGTCTCTCGAGAATAGCTATCGGACCTTCTTCATAAGTTAAGTTCTCATCAAGCTCCACATCCTCTGGCTGAATCTTATGACTATCATCATGAACATATCGTCTAAGCATAGACACATGAAATACGGGATGAACCGCAGACAACCTCGGAGGCAAGGCAAGTTTATACGCCACCGACCCGATTCGATCTAAAATCTCATACGGACCAATATACCTCGGACTTAGCTTACCTTTGCGCCCAAATCTCATGACTCCTTTCATAGGGGACACCTTCAAAAAGACTTTTTCTCCTTTCATGAACTCCAAATCACGAACTCTCTTATCTGCGTAGGATTTTTGTCTACTTTGAGCTGTCCGAAGTCGTTCTCGTATCAGGGCAACTTTCTCCAAAGCTTGATGAACTAAATCCGGACCTAATAGCTGTGCTTCACCAGGTTCAAACCATCCAACTGGTGAACGACACTTACGACCATATAAAGCTTCAAATGGCGCCATCTGTATACTCGACTGATAGCTGTTATTATAAGCAAACTCTGCTAGCGGTAACTGATCGTCCCAATGACCACCAAAATCAATTGCACAAGCTCTAAGCATGTCCTCCAAGATTTGAATAACCCGCTCGGACTGTCCGTCTGTTTGTGGGTGGAAAGCTGCGCTCAACTCAACCTGAGAACCCAAAGACTTCTGAAATGATTTCCAAAATTCAGCAGTAAATTGTGCACCCCGATCTGATATTATAGAAATAGGCACACCATGAAGTCGAACTATTTCACAGAGGTAAATATCTGCTAACTTTTCTGCAGTGTGAGTAACTCGAACCGGTATAAAATGCGCGGACTTTGTGAGTCTGTCCACGATCACCCATACTGAATCATGTTTCCTAAAAGTACGTGGTAACCCAACTAAAAAATCCATAGTAATCCTTTCCCACTTCCACTCTGGGATAATTAAGTTCTGCATCACACCGCCTGGTTTTTGGTGTTCATATTTCACCTGCTGACAATTTAAGCAACTAGTCACATGTTTCAAGATATCATACTTCATGCCTTTCCACCAGTACAATTTATGCAAGTCTTGATACATTTTAGTAGCACCTGGATGGATAGAGTAACGAGAGCTATGAGCCTCTTCAAGAATCAACTGCTTTACATCACCCACCATGGGGATGCACAATCTACCATGCCGCCGTAACACACCTTCATTATCAATAGAAAATGACTTAACACCACCATTCTGCACTCGATCTCGGAGTCTAACTAGATGGGGATCTTCAAATTGAAGAGCCTTGACTTGTCCAACCAAGGATGATTGTGCTACCAAACCCGCAAGTAATCTGCCTGGCAATGTATGGTCAATACGCACCTCCCGATTGGCCAATGTTTGAATATCCATAACCATAGGTCGTTCTTCAGCAGTAAATTGAGCCAAGCTACCCATAGACTTTCTACTCAAGGCGTCTGCCACCACATTCGCCTTCCCAGGATGATATAAAATAGTAAGATCGTAATCTTTAAGTAATTCTAACCACCGTCTCTGCCTCAGATTCAAATCTCTTTGCTTGAATATATATTGCATACTCTTGTGATCAGTATAGATTTCACACGGCTCACCATAAAGATAGTGACGCCAGATCTTAAGTGCAAATACGATCGCAGCCAATTCCAAGTCATGAGTTGGATAATTCTTTTCATGGTTCTTTAGCTGCCGAGAAGCATAAGCTACAACCTTGCCATTTTGCATCAGCACACAACCCAAACCGATTAGAGACGCATCACAATAAATAGTAAAACCCCCTACACCGGTAGGTAGTGTCAAAATCGGAGCTGTAGTCAGTGCGGTCTTCAACTTCTGGAAACTTTCTTCACACTCATTTGACCACTGAAATGCAACACCCTTCTGAGTCAATCGAGTCAATGGAGTGGCTATCTTTGAGAAACCCTCAACAAACCTTCTATAATATCCAGCTAGGCCTAAGAAGCTACGTATCTCTGTAGGAGTAGTGGGACGAGGCCAATCTCGAACTGCCTCTATCTTCTTTGGATCAACTTGAATCCCATCTCGTGACACCACATGTCCCAAAAAGGAAACTGTATCCAACCAAAATTCACACTTCGCGAACTTGGCATAAAGCTTTCGCTCCCTAAGTGTCTGTAGCACAACTCTCAAGTGTTGTTCATGTTCTGCGTCACTTCGAGAGTAGACCAAAATGTCATCAATAAATACAATCACAAAATGATCTAAGAATGGCTTGAATACCCGGTTCATGAGGTCCATAAATGCTGCAGGGGCATTAGTAAGCCCGAAGGACATCACCAAAAATTCAAAATGCCTGTACCTGGTCCGAAACGCTGTCTTGGATATATCCTCGGTCTTAATTCTCAACTGATGGTAACCA
>ML386732.1:122883-143456 GCA_005239525.1 Nicotiana knightiana | reverse complement strand
ACTTTGATATCGGGATTATGCCTTTTTAAGGTCTTACAAATTTGTACATGCCTTGCTTGGGGTCATACAGTTTTTACATTGTCTCGTGGAGGGCTTACATTGGTGCCTTATGGAGAGCCTATGATCTCAAAGTTTCCGGTGCTGAGGTCTTACGGTTTTGAGTTAGATTGCTTGATGAACCGATAGTCGAGGATAGTCCCTGAGTCGGAGTTGATATTGCCTCATGGAGGGCTTATATTTTTGGTATCGCCTTGTGGAGGGCTTACATTGGTGATATTTCCTCATGGAGAGCTTACGTGCTCGAAGTTTCCTGCCTTGAGGTCTTATGTCTTCGAGTGTTTGATGACTCGATGGGGTGACTGTCGAGCACAATTCCCGAGTGTTTGGTAAATTTTTGGCCTTGGGGTCGTTTCTTCTGAAAATAGCAAACTTCTTTGTGCGCGAAGTGTTTTGATGATAAAAGATTCTTCTCTGATTACCTGGTACAAGTATACGTTTTTCACCATCGAGGTTTCGATTATTCTATGTGGACACAGTTCATTCGACCGTTTGGTCAAATACATAGTTTTCCTGTCGAGTCTTTCTTCGGCGTGTTTCAGTGATCTCCATAGGGGATGCCCCTCAGTATTTCAGGTTGATCGAGCAGAAGCCTTGAATACTTTGTGATTTCTCCTTAGGTAGCATATGAGTGTTGCCTCATTAAAAACCTCGTCGGTAAAACCCATTAGGGATATAATCCGGCGTGAGGAAAAAAGAGCGCAACACACATATGTTAGTGTAAAACGTGAGGGAAAAGGAAGAGGATTGTACCTTAGCTGTGGTGGAGTTCAAGCCTCGGTATGTTTCGGTTGTTCGTTCCAAGGACGCGGCGCGGTCCTTTATTCGTTCATTCGAGGATGTAGTTTGTGATTGCTACTTGACTTTTTCTTGTTTTTTGACTCATTCGATGTAGAAGGTGTCGGTGCCACATCGTGCACTGTGAACATTTCTTTTGTTGCGTGTTGTTCCCCGTATACAGTTTTTATTCCATACTTCATAAGGAACTTCATCATTTGATGAAGGGTCGACGACACCGCCCTCATACTATGAATCCACAGCCTTCCGAGCAATGCATTGTATCTCATGACACCCTCGATGACATGAAACTTAGCGTATTAAATTGTAACGGCAACACTGCCTGGGAGGATGATTTCCCTTTTGGCCGTTTCGCTTGCCATGTTGAATCTTTTGAGGACATGGGAGGCGGGCACGATCTGGTCGAGCAACCCAAGTTGCTCTACCACCCTCGATCGAATTATGTTGGCCGAGCTACCTGGATCCACGAGCACACGCTTGATTTGAAATTTATTCAAAAGAAAAGAAATTACTATTGCGTCATTATGAGGTTGAGACAATGTCTCAATGTCTTCTTCACTGAATGAAAGGGCGTCTTCAGGTATGTAGCTCTGAGTTCGCTTTTCGCTAGTGATGGACACTTCCGTATGCTTAAAAATAGGTCCCCAAGGGACATCGACTCCACCAATAATCATGTGGATGATGTGTCATGGTTCTTCTATTTCATTTTTCTTGTTTTCCTCTCTTTCCCAAATTATTTTTGGCTCGGTTGCTGAGGAACTCTTGAAGGTGCCGTCTGCAGTCCTCGGTCCAATGGTCTTGCGTACCAGGAAAAATGCATATCAGGTTAGGGTTCCTTTGACAAGGATCTAATAGTACAGGTCTTGGCCATCTGTGTTTTTGATTTTACATATGACCGATACTATATTTGAAACATCAATGTTGAAATTGTACTCAGATTTCTGGGGTGCCTCTGTCGGCCCTGCTTTGTTTATGAGTCCCCGAGGATTTTGGCCTTGGTCCATCCTTTGATCACTTTGAGGTATGTTACGCCTTGGGACATTTCTCTGATTCTCTATGTACGGTTGATACCTTTATTTGTTTGGCCTTGGGTCTCCTTCTGGAAGCTTCGATTCCTTTGCTAAGACTCTGCTAGGATACACCGAGCCCGATGGGGCTTCAAATTTGTCATCCTCGACCCTGGTCTTCAACTGATGCCTGTTGTGTACACCCGCCCAAACTACGGAAGGTACTCGATTAAATTTTGGTTCAGCTTTTTTGAAGCTATCGAGCTTCGTTCATTCAAGCCCTGAGTGAAGACTTGTACCGCACAATAATCGGAGACCAGTGGTAATTCTATTCGTTCCAATTGAAAGCGGGATACGAACTCCCTTAACATCTCATTCTCTAATTGTTTGATTTTGAAGACGTCAGATTTCCTTGTAGCGACTTTAATGGCTCCGGCATCCACCTTCACAAAAGAGTCTACCATCATGGCAAACGAGTCTATCAAATTCGGGGGTAGGATATGATACCATGTCATGGATCCATTGGATAAGGTTTCTACAACTTTTTTCAACAAGACGAATTCAATCTCGTCACCTTTTAAGTCGTTCCCTTTCACGGCACAAGTGTAAGCAATAATGTATGCATTGGGGTCCTAGGTTCCATTGTACTTCGTGAGAATAGGCATTCTAAATTTCTTCAGAATGGGGTTCGGAGCCTCATTTGATTGGAATTGATTTTGCACGAACATCTTCGAATCTACACCCTTGAGATTCTTGGACAAGAAAAAGTGAAAAGAATAACTTGTGTTTTTGGAAAACCATCACTAAAACAATCACTATTATTTTTAGCCCCATGGTGGGAGCCAAACTGTTTACCTTGAAAATAGTAATTACAATTATATTTGATTACGTGGTTCTAAAAATACGTGATATATTTTAATACCAGTTTTTTAAACCACAGATGCTAGGTGGGAAGTGAGAAAATGAAATAAGGGCGAAAGGTAATGAAATTATGCAAACCGAGCAGTGGAGGAACGTGGTCTCGAGCTTGGTGGGAAGGAACCCTCGAGGTCTTACAATTTTGATATTGCCTCATGGAGGGCTTATGAGTTTGAAGTTGCCTGCCCCGAGGTCTTACAGCTTCGAGTTAGATGACTTGATGAGCCTACTGTCGAGGAAAACCCCCGAGTTGGAGTCGACATTGCCTCGAGGAGGACTTACGAGCTTGAAGTTGCCGACCCTGAGTTCTTACGGCTTCAAGTTTGATGACTCAATGTGACTGCCAAGGATAGATCCTGAGTGCTTAATTACTTGGTACAAGCATACATGTTTTTATCATTGAGCATTCGATTATTCTATGCGGACACTGTTCATTCAACCATTTTGTTTGATACATCATTCTCCTGTCGAGACCCTCTTTGGTATATTTATGTGATTTCCTGGTCGGATGCCCCTCAGTATTTGAGGTTCAACGAAGAGAAGACTTGAATACTTGGTGAGTTCTCATTAGGTAGCATATGAATATTGACTCGTTAAAAACCTCGCCGGTAAAATCCTTTTGGGATAAAATCTGACGTGAGGGAAAAAGTGCGCAACGCATGATTTAAAACCTAAGGCCTTCGAGGTGGGGGGTGCTTTTACTACTTTTAATCGAACACCTGCTCGCAGGTTAGCATAAATTGTGAATGAAAAAGGGACAGGGTTCTGATTTAGCTCCAATGGCGCTCGACCTTGATATGTTTTGGTTATCTATTCCGACGACGCGGCATGGTCCTTTGTTCGTTCCTACGAGGAAGTATTTTGTGATTGTTACTTGGATGTTTGCTTGGTTTTGGCTCCTTCGACGTAGAAGGTGTCTGTGCCACATCGTGCACTACGAACATTTCTTTCGTTGCGTGCTGCTCTTCATATACTGTTTTTACTTCATTTTTCATAGGAAATTTCATTATTTGATGAAGGGTTGACATCACTGCCCTCATATAGTGAATCCATGGCCTTCCAAGCAATGCATTGTACCTCATGTCACCTTCGATGACATGAAACTTGGTATCCTGAATTGTGTCGGTCACGTTGACTGGGACGATGATTTCCCCTTTCGTTGTCTCGCTTGCCATATTGAATCCGTTGAGGACTCAAGAGGCGGGTATGATCTGGTTGAGCAACCTGAGTTGCTATACCACTCTCGACTGAATTATGTTGGACGAACTACCTGGATCCACGAGCAAACGCTTAATTTGAAATTTATTGAGAAGAAAAGAAATTACCAGTGAACATTATGAGGTTGAGACAAGGTCTTGATGTCTTGTTCGCTAAATGAAAGGGCGTCTTTAGGTATGTAGCTCCAAGTTCTCTTTGGTGATGGATACCTTCGTTTGCTTAAAATGGGCCCCCGAGGGACACCGATTCCACCAGTAATTATGTGGATGACGTTTCGTTGTTCTTCTATTTCATTTTTCGTGTTTGCCCCTCTTTCCCATAATTGGTTTTTAGCTCGGTCCCTGAGGAATTCTCGAAGGTGCCCTTTGTTGATCAGTCGAGCCACCTCTTCTCGAAGCTATCTGCAATCTTCGGTCCTCTGACCATGGGTATTGTGATATCCACATATCAAGTTGGGGTTCCTCTACGAAGGATCTGAGAGCACAGGTCCCGCCCACCTGGTATCCCTGGTCTTACTTAAGGCCGGTACGATATCTGAAACATCGATGTTGAAGTTGTACTCAGATAGACAAGGTGCCTCTATTGGCCCATTTGTGCCTGTCGAACCCTACTTTGTTCAAGAGTCCCCGAGGATTCTGTCCTTGGTCCATCGTTTGGTCACTTCGAGGTATGTTATGTCTCGGGATATTCCTCTCATTTTCTATGTACAGTTGATACCTATCTTTGCTTGGCCTTGGCTCTCTCTCTCTGGAGGCCTCGATTCCTTTTCTAAGTTTCTGAAAGATACACCGAGCCTGAGGGGGCTTACAATTGGTTGTCCTTGACCCTGATCTTCGACTGGTAACTTTTGTGCACATCCGCCCAAACTAGGCAGGGTACTTGATTAAATTCATCTTTAGCTGTTTCAAAGCTATCGAGGTTCGTTCATTCAAGCCCTAAGTGAAGGCTTGTACCGCCCAATTGTCGGAGACTGGTGGTAATTCCATTCGTTCAAATTGAAAGTGGGACACGAACTCCCTTAACATCTCATTCTCCCTTTTGCTTTAACTTGAAAATATCAGATTTCCTTCTAGCGACCCTTGTGGCACAGGCATGTGCTTTCACAAAGGAGTCTGCCATCATGGAAAATGAATCTATCGAGTTCGGGGCAGGTTATGATACCATATCATGGCCCCTTTGGATAGTGTTTCTCCAATATTTTTCAATATAACAGATTCAATTTCTTCATCTCTCAAGTCGTTCCCTTTCACAACACAAGTCTAGGCAGTGATGTGTTCATTGGGGTCCAAGATTCTGCTGTACTTCTGGAGATCGGGCATTCTGAATTTCTTTGGGATAGGCATCGGTGCTGCACTTTCTTGGAATGGCTTTTGCACGAACTTTTTTGGGTCTTCACCTTTTAGAATTGGGGGTGCGCTTGGGATCTGATCGACCCTCGAGTTGTAGGTCTCCAGTTTTTTGTCGTTAACTTCTATCCTCTTTTCGCCTGATTCAATCCTCTTTGTGAGATCATCAAGCATCTTTATAACGGTGGAGTCAGCTGCTAACACATTATTTCTCAATCTTTCTGGTGTCTGTTTGACTCGAGGAGTCGTTTCTGGTGGTGATGTGCTTGTGGTTCTCTGATGGCTTTGTAGCTGAGCAATAGCCACCTGTTGTGCCTGCAACATTTCAAAAATGACATGGAGGCTAACTTTCCTTTCCCTTTGAGCAGGTCTTTCCTGTGCTTCACGCTGGTCTCCTCCACGTACGCCTCCGTCTGTCTGAGAGCTCACATCGACATGCTGAGCGTTGCGTGATCCTTCATCGACAGGAATTTGCACTGGTGCCCTTTTTCTCCGTGGTCCTCATGACCGTTGTTTCCATGTACGTTTACTAAGTTAGACATTTTCTGACCTGAAATTGAAAATTCTTGGGCACGAAAAAGTATGAAGAATAACTTTTGCTTTTAGAAAACCAGCACTAAAACAATCACTATATTTTTAGCCCCACGGTGGGCGCCAAACTGTTTACCGAAAAAATGGTAATTACAATTATATGTGATTACGTGGTTCTAATAATATGTGATATATTTTAATGCCAGTTTCTTAGGCTGTAGATGCTGAGCCTGAAGTGAGGAGAATGAATATGGGCAAAAGGAAATGAAATTGCGCAAACCGGGTAACAGAGAGACTTGTCGAGCTCTAGAAGCTTGACTTAGGGATGTCGATAATAATATAACAGTATTGAATGCCTTAAGAATGGCCTATTTTTTATCAATAATAAGAAAAATGAAGAATAATTCATGAACACAATAAATGAGAAGTGATAAACCAATGAAGCAATTGTCGAGAATAAACAAATGAGAAGTGATAAATAAATGAAGCAATTGTATAGAATGTTTTTGTTAGAGAGCAGAGGATGTTCATGTTCTTGTATTGGATATCATGTATGTTACAAAGTGACAATGGTCCCCTTTATATATGAGGGGGAATCCCAATATAGTACATGTGTAATTAATACAAATAGATATGGTTGGTACATCCATTTAATGCCACGGTACATGCTTGTACTATTTTGTGTATTTCGTCAGCTTTAAGCATGTGCCCCTTGGGAATTTTCCGCCTTTCCACGTTGACCTTTGATTTATACTGCCTCGAGGCCGAGGGCCTTCGATATGTACTACCTCGAGGTCGTGGGCCTTCGATAAGCCTCTTTGTCACGATCCGGAATCCCACCTTCGGGCCGTGATGGCGTATAACGGTGAGCCCGCTAGATAAGCCAACGTGTACAGTTAAACTAACGTGATAACATCGAATTAACAGAATAAGCTAAAAATAGTTCACAACTTAACAGCGGAAATAAATATGGTTTCAAAACTAAGTAAAGACAACATAATACAACGTCGCAATAATTTCCCAAAATCTGGAGTCACAAACTCACAAACTGTCTATAGGAGTGCTAAATACAAAGTCAGAAAGGAAATACATGACTCACTCTGAAAACTAGAGGAAAAACAAGACATGAATGAAGAACTAGGGATAGGAGAAACGCCAAGGCCCACGAACGCCAGTGGGTATACCTTGAAGCCTCTATGGTGAACTGAAGAAGACTCCCTCAACGCTGTCCACCGGGTCCGAGTGCGGGATCTGCACGACAATAAGATGTGCAGTGTAGCATCAATACAACCGACCCCATGTACTTAGTAAGTGTCGAGCCTAACCTCGGTGAAGTAGTGACGAGGCTAGGACACGACAACAAAATGTACTTGTGCAGTTCAATAGTATAGTAGAAACTAAACAATAATACAATTACGGTGAAGAACATGCTGGGTAAGAGATAGAAAATAATGTCATAGTCTAAAATATCCAAAAATAATAACGGGAATTGACAAATTACATAGTGAAAAGAAATGGCACGGCATGTCCCCTCGTGCATAAAATATAAAATATGGCACGAAATATCCCCTCGTGCATAAAACATCACAATCACGGCATGGAATGTCCCCTCGTGCATAACAATATAAAATATGGCACGGAATGTCCCCTCGTGCATAACAAAATAAAATATGGCAATGTCCCCTCGTGCATAACAATATAAAATATGGCACGGAATGTCCCCTCGTGCATAACAATATAAAATATGGCACGAAATGTCCCCTCATGCATAATAATATAAAATATGACAAGGAATGTCCCCTCATGCTTTTACACTCTTCCTCACCAATACAATGACAATATCAATGTCAAGGAATACACCATAGTGGAAATACAATTCAAAATCACCCCGCAAGGGGAAAAGTATCAGTCAATATCGTAACGATTGTCCGGCAAGGGTCTCAGCTATAACCAATCATTTCAAATATATCCTTTACAATTGGGTTCTCAATAGAACCAATACATCGTCAGTTCATCAACCAGAGTTTTCAACATTAATCAACTTCCATGTAGAGACAATTGCATATTATAACGAACATGGAAGTAATAATAAGGTTTTTATCGAAAATAGACTCACGGGCATGCTTGACACACAATGCATAGGTACTCGTCACGTCACCTATGCATTGAACATTATAAACACTTAACACATAACATACAATACTTATTCCCTCACAAAACTTAGGCAAGACACTTACCTCGGGTCCAAAATATAGCAATCAACCCTCTAACAGCGCCTTTCCTTTAGAATTCAACTCCGAAATAGTATTATCTACACATAATTAACTCAAGTATTTCAATAATGATTCAATAATTCAATTCCACAGTGTAATTACCCATTTCCATGCATTCTTCCAAAAATAACAAAATTTGACCCTGGGCCCGCTCACTCGGATTCCAATAATTCTCGATGGGAACACTCACCCAAAGCCTAAGGATCATTAATAAACGATTCTTACTTGATTTCATGGATAATATACATAAAATTCTCAATTGATCACAAGTTCTAGGTTACTACCCAAATTCTTGATTTTTGCATTAATTTATGTAGTTAGTTAAGCTAGAATCCATGCATGAAGCTAATTTTTGAGTAGAGTTCACTTACCTTAGACGACCAGGTCGTTAGCCCTTAACAATGGAGGAAAATCGCCCAAGGAAGAAGAAAGAAATGAGAAAATGGGTTTAAAACCCGTATATAAAACACACTGCCTGCACAGTGATTCCGCACCTGCGGCTCGGGAACGGCACCTGTGAGAAAAATCTCGCACCTGCGTAAATGGGCTGGGGAGCCTGGGCCCGCACCTGCGGAGTGGAGACCGCAGCTGCGGCTCCACTCCTGCAGAATATTTTCCGCACCTGCGATGATTCGCCAGGCCATTGAATGATCAAACCTGCGATGCTGGGAACCGCAGGAGCGGTCCCGCACCTACTACAGGCAACCGGACCTGCGGGCACACCAGGACAGTTGCACCAACAGGTGTGTTTGCTGGTTTTTAGCCCTGTTAGGTGCCCGGAAGGCACCTGGGCCCACCGAACCCTACTCCAAATATACCAACGAGTCCCAAATCATAACAAGGACTCGCTCTAGCCTTTGGAACACCCAAAACAACGCTAAAACTCAAAATCACAAACCCCAAGAACCAAACTTAAGAACTTTAAGTTTACTAGACTTCACTAAAAACGTGCCGAACTGACCTATACTACTCGGAATGACACCAAACATACACACGACTTCCAAAATAATCCTACGAACACATTCGACTGATTAAACCAATAAAATAACATGAACACAATGAATTAAACCTCAAAACTCATAGAATTTTCTCAAAACATCATAAGGCCTAATTATTATGATCTTGATCCGAAACTCGACATTTCAAGTCCGTTTTACACCAAATTTCACAGATAACCCACATAACATACATTCAACCTGTCCCGGGCTTCGGAACCATAATACGGGCCCGGCAACACAGCTTTTACATCAAATTTCATTTTCAAAGGTATCCATTATTTTCAGAAAATAATTTTCTTTAAAAATTCATTTCTCGGGCTTGGGACCTTGGATTTTGATTTCGGGCATACGCCCAAGTCCAATATATCTCTACGGACCCTCCGGGACCGTCAAATCACGGGTCCGGATCCGTTTACCAAAAATGGACCAAACTCAACTTTATTTCATTAATTATCATAAGCTCAACAGTTCAACACATTTCCACATAAAAGCTTCCCGGCTACACGCCCGGGCTATGCACGCATATCGAGTTGATATTAACAGAGGCTTTCGGGGCCTCGAAACACAGTTTTCTGCTAAATTACATGTCATGACCCACCCTTCGATGCCAAAACTTGAACCTTTGAGCCTTCTAAGCGCCGAAATGATTGTAAATTCAGGCTCTCTAATTTTAGCCGTATACAAATTGTCTTTATAATTATCCCATTTATAGTGGAATTTCAAAATTAAGATATAGGGTATAGGTTCTTACCTTTAAGGTGAGGTGTTTCCTTGTTAATCTTCAAGGATTGGGCAAGAATTCTTGGATAATAGGTTGAAGGTTACTCACCCACTCTAAGAACTCTTTCACACACTAAAAGTATCAAAAATATGCTCAAAATGGACTATGGCATATGTTTTAACGAAATAGGGTCGGGTTTAAAAACCCCAAAAATGAAGCCCCGGCATAGGATTTCTGCGAACGCATAATGATTCAGCGGTCCGTGAAGTGGCCACAAAAAATGGCCTTTAGAACTAGGCTGGCATGTTCTACGGTCACATAATGCGCAACATAACCTCACTCTACTAAATTCTAAGGCTGATTATGCGACTAAAGTCCGACCCACAAAATGGTTATGCGGTCGCATAATTTTCCACGATATCGACATCGAAATTGGCCCAAAAAGATGCTGCAGTCTGTGGCCTACAAAGCGATTATCCAACTACATATTGGGCCGCACAAATGCCCAACTCTACAAATATATTACTTCAACTCCCAAACGCACTGTTCAATCCATAAAGTCCGAACTGCGACGAGCTTGCTCACCGTGAAGAATTTCTACTATTATTAACCTCTACGCCTACACCAACATCACAGAACCCATATTTTTAGGAAAGATTTTACGGGGCCTGATAGTAGGGGTACATGCTACAGCCAGAACACCCGCCAGAGCAATAGACGAGGAGCCACATGTAGCTCTGACGAGGAGTAGGCACCCGAGGTGTCTGTTGCTACCTTAGGACTTCAGTAGACCTTGGCACATTTTGTGCGTATGTTCGGCACATTGGCTCAGGAAGGAATGATCCCAATCATACTAGCTACTTCTGAAGTTGGGGAAGGAGCTCAGACTCCCTCCACCCGTATTCCAAAGCAAAAAAGGATTGAGAAGTTCAAGAAGTAATTTCCACCTACTTTCAGTGGTGCAACTTCAAATGATGCTCAAGCTTTTCAAGACCGATGTCACCATATTATGAACACTATGGGCATTGTGGAGGTGAACTAGGTTTCTCTTCTTTCCAACTAAAGGGGTCGGCATATAGGTGTTGCCAGGATTATGGGGACGGTAGGCCAAATGATACAACGCTAGCCCCTTGGAGTCAGTTTTCTATTATATTTTTGAGGGAGGTCGTCCCACAGAACTGCAAGGATTTGTGGTGCACCGAGTTTGAGTACTTGCTCCAGGGGAATATGAACATGAACGTATATTATATGATGTTCTGTGAGCTACCTTTTCATGCAACTACCTTGTTTTTTACTATTATAGAGAGAGAGAGAGAGTCTGCAAATCTGTGAAAGGGCTCAATTATGGTCTTAAAAGTGGAATGGCACGGAAGTTCGAGACTGATACTCTATTCCAGTAGGTTACTGAGATATCCAGGAGATTAGAGCGTATCCGGTGCCAGGGGAGAGATGATAGGGAGGCCAAGAGGCCTCGAGGTCCTAGAAGATTTAGTCGATTCTACTCATCGAACTCTGACCAATCATGGTGGGGGCTCTGTCAACCAGCCAGTTCAATCTGCACTTCAGGTTACCAGTAGTGCTCCAGCTAGCCAGGGACCCCTGGATGCTCTATTGGACAACTATCTTTCGGTGTGCCTACTACACGGGGTTCCAAAATGATTAATAAAGTAATCCGCATAGGCTCGGTATGAGCAGTCACTGTTGTAGAGGGGTTGTTATGAGTGTTGCGATACCAGACACATCATGAGAGATTGTCCCAGGCTTCGTAGTGGTGGAATTCATCAGAGCGCTAAGGTTATGGGTTTCAATCCAATTGCTACTCCACCTATACACCTTGCTAGATGTGGAGGACATGCAGGTGCAGGGCATCCTAGAGAGGGAGGCCAGGCCCGTTGTTATGCTTTCCCTAGTAGGACTCAGGTTATTGCACCAGCTAATGTCATTACATGTATGGTTCCGGTTTATCATATAGATACATTAAGTTTTATTTGATCAGGGTCTTATTTAATTGTATGAGTCATTCTATCTTGCTTCACATATGGATATTTGTCGTGATTCTTGTATTTTGTTTATGTGTGCACCTATTGAGGGGTCCAATTGTGGTAAATCGTGTCTATCATTTTGGGGTTTTCACCATTAAGAGATATAAGACTAGGGAATTTCTATTACTTAATACCGTATGTTTTGATGTGATTTTTTGATGGTTTGGCCACGACTTGTAATTTTGTTCTGCAGGGTGAGTTAGTGAAAGGTTTTGGTTGATGGAATGTTTATCTTACCTGTGATTTAGAGTTGAGTATGGGATCCTCATGTTTTCATATGGACCAGTATGTTTGGATTGGGCTACTTGCCACGCTAGATTTATGTTAGGATGAAATTCTTTGTGATTAGTTCGTAATTTTTGTTAATTCATGGTGGGATAGATTCTTAGTATGGCGTCAGTGGGTAGTTATGCTTATTGGAGTTGTCAGATATTTCTCTCATGTGTTTCTCTTGCTATCTTCAGTTTCATTTGAGTTGTTACTTTGTTGGTACAGATTGCATCATATATGTCTAGATGTATTTTGGTGTGGCTTGTTGGTCCGGCAAGTGATTATGAGTTTTCACATGTTTATTACATCATTAGCAGTATTGTAAAGTTTTGGAACCAGCTTCTTGTTGTTATTAGGTTATTTACCGATATTGGGTTTCCTAATGGACATATTGTTGTCATAAATGTTTCTATGGGCTTCTGAGCGATGGGTTATATCATGTGGTTATACCTTGAGGATGTATTCATTATTTGTTTTAGGTTGTAGGGGTTGGGACCGTGTGTATATGTGAGACGTGGATCTTAGAAGGAGGTATAGGTGATGAGATTAAGATCCAAGGTTTGTAGACTAAGGTTGAAGAAAGAATTTTCAATTAGGTGGTTTTGACAAGCTTATATGGATTGAAAATACATGGGATCACCATGTGTATGTGTAAGGTAAGTTTATGCAGTGATTTGGTGGATTTAGGGCGACTATTGGCACATTCAAGGATGAACATTTGCTTAAGAGGGGGAGAATATAATGACTTTGACCTCCGACGTCCCATTTGGTGGTTTAAGGTGTTTAGTAGCTTAATATTATGTATTATGACTTACATGTATGGTTGGTTTTGGTTTTCGAGTGGTTTGAGATTGATTTGGAAGAATGATTATCATTTTAGAACCTTTAAGTTGTAAGAGTTGACCGGAGATTGACTAATGTGTAAATAACGCTAGAATGTTGTTTTGTTGGTTCCAATAGCTTTGTATGGTGATTTTGGACTCATGTGTAAGTTCAATGTAGATTTGGAGGTACATAGGTTGATTTGATGCTTTTTTGGAAAAAAATGGACGGTTGATGTTTGATCGGGGATTTCCTTTGTTGATATTGGGTTCGGACCGTGGTTCCGAGAGTAGGCGAGGTTCGCTGTGTCATTTGGGACTTGCATGGAGAATTTGAGGACATTCTGAGTTGATTTGATATGGTTCGGCATGAGGTTTTGAAATTTGAAGTTCATTAGTTAATTTGTCTTGAATTCATTTGCGATTCATAGTTTCAATGTTGTTTGTTGTGATTTGAGGCTTCGATTAGGTTCGTGTTATGTTTTGGGATTGGTTGGTGTGTTTGGATGGGGTCCCGAGGGCCTCGAGTGTGTTTCGGACCATTTCCTCATGGTTTGGATTACTGTTAGATGGTGTTTGATTTCTATCATTGTGATCGCAAAGAGCAAGATGTGATCGTGTAGTGCTATATGCTGGTAGGTGGGTTTTGTTCTGCAAGTTCATGAATAGAGGCACATGTTTGTGTTGCTTTAGGGAGGTTGTGCATCGCAATGGCGAGCAAGAAGCTGTGTTTTCGTAGAAGGAAGGTCTGGCTAAGGATGGCGTGCATTTGTTCATCGTGAACAGATGGTCAAGGTCACGTTTGCGTTTGCGATTGGTATGTCCCGTTTTCTTAGGAGGTTTTTGACATCTGGGCATTTTGTTCTTTTTGATCGTGAAGGTACTTCTACGATTGTGATACGTGTACCTGAGCAGGCCTTTTTAATACTCCGTTTTGAGAGTTTTGGTTATTATATCACATTTTGAGTTACAGAGCTCAGTTTTCAAAGATTTTGAATGGATTTTTGCGACTGGATTGGGGTAAGTATTTTTGAGTCAAATGTTTTTTATTTCATGATTCCAACCTTGATTGTAGTGTTTGATTGCTGATTTGAATTGGATAAATTGGATACTTTAGTAAAGAATTTCTAAACCATAAATTGATGATTAGAAGGCTAATTTGATGTATGAATTAGATCATTTTGATGCGGTTGAACTCATATAAGAATGGGTGTTCGAAATTTGTCAAGTTCCAAGATGCAGGCCAGAGTGTAGCGACCTAATCGGTCATTTTAGGCATTTACACTTCGTTCGGCGGTTTGTGATCTTGAGTAGCTTCATATGGTGTATTATGAGTTGCGTGTGTCATGGGTTTTCATAATAGAGTGGTTCATGATTGATTTGGAAGAATGATTCTCAAGTTGGAAGATTTAAATTGGAAGAGTTGACCAAGTTTGAGTTTTGTGTATTTTACCTAGGATCATTGTTTTGATAAATCTGTTAGGTCCAGGTGATGAATTGTTAACTAGGGTGTATGCCCGGATGTCACGACCCAAACTGATGGGCCTCGACGAGCACCCGGTACCTTACTCAACCGAGTACAACCGTAACGAATCTTTATTATTGCATAATTATATACATGTGACATACAGGCCTAATAGACCAACATGATAATTTATAAACTCAAAATTAAGGCCAATAAGGCCGTACAACATTTTATGTACACGACATATGTCTACAAGCCTCTAAGATTACATAAATGTCATAAATTTCGGGACAGAGTCCCACCATACCAAAAAATACACGTCTAAATCATAGTAACCAAACAAGCAACTCTGAAGAAAATGGAGGACCAACATCTTTCGCTGAGCTGATAGTCTACTTGGAGGTCTCTCGACCTATCTATCAGGGACCTGTGGGCAAGAAACACAGGGTACCTAGGAAAAAGGGACGCCAATACGAATAATGTACCGAGTATGTAAGATACATAAATAAGTACATAACAGACATGGAAGAAATATAGAGTAAATGACTCAACCTGTAAGTCTGGATAACTCAGTAAATCATGAAATAATTATAGTGTCATGCATATGCGTATGATGTCGTGTCGTGCATAGATACATGTTTCATAACATCATCAGGCCTCAGAGGGCATCCCATCATTTCACCTTGGCCACTGTGGGAGAAAATCATCAATGTATACCAGCTGATTTGATGGTGGTGCATATATAACGCCATAACATTTCCCATATCTCATATACATACATACATGCATACATACGTATATATATATATATATATATATATATATATATGCGTATTTAATACCATCTGGTCATGGGTCGATGTGCATGTGTAAATGCGTGAAATGAATATGAAATACGTTAATAAAATCTCTCTGCATGTCATAAGACCATTATGCGTTTGATTAATATCATTAAATAAACCTTACCAACTTACGTATTTTTTAGACCTACAAACAAACGATAAATAATATGACGCATGGGGAATCAAGAACATAAGCATCTCTAATATTTCTATTAATAGAATAATTTATGAAATTTGTGCATTTTCTCGTTTCGTTCATGTCATCTAGATCATGCCAAAAAGAAAGAAGAGATAGCCTTAACATACCTTAATTGCTCATAAGAGCTGGAGAAGGTCGTAGATGAATCATCCGAACTTGGATAATTTTTTTGCATGAATTTCAAAAGATTTATCCTTAAATTAAGGGAATCTGAACATTTTTTTCTTGTTCCTTCTTCACACCAAAATAATGTATGAGTGTTATATGTATATCTCCCATAATGTGAATGGAAGGAAAGAGATATAACCCTTATGTTTTCTTGATTTTAAGTACTACCACCGACCCTTCTTTCTCAAAGACCCATTTTGGATGCATGGATTCATGCCACATATCTAAAAGATGTAAGAGTCATAATATGTTATGACAAAAGCTTCCACGTGCAGGTGGGGTCCTAATCTTATCCAAAATTTATTATTTAATTAGGTAATATTTTATTACCCAGTATTAACCAATTACCCACATAATTAAGAATTATCTCAAATTATTTAAAAAACTACTCACTTTTAACACATCTTATACACCTTAGTAAAATGGCCATCTGGTACCTTGTATGACACCAGTCCAAAAATACCGGTATTTTAGCCCAGGCCGTATTTTATCCCAAAATGTCAAACTTTGACGAAATTCATTTTCTTCAATTTGCTTGCCTTCTTACCTTCACGAATTTACTCATTACTTGTTTGAAATAGCATTAAATTCTTATAATCTTAAAATAATCTCATTTTCGAGTTTTCATCAATTTACTTATGGCGTACTTTCATGTACGAAAACAGGGGCTGTAATATCACCCCCCCCCCCTTCGGAACATTCGTCCTCGAATGTTGAACGATGCACTTATCATTTTCATACCCTATTTCTTTTGAATAATTTATTACTCTTCTTTCCATCTAGGCAACTAGTATGTGAATAAATCCAAAAGCCATGGCATTCACCCATTTAGACCCCTTTCTCACACCATGACTCGTGGTCGGAATCCTACCAATCTTGTAACTGTTTCTACCTTCTATCATGCAGCATGTACGAACCAGACCTTGTAAGTGTGCCTATGCGACTCTTCTCTCCTTTTTCCTCCAGCTTTTAGCGCATCTCTAGGCCTCACTTTGTAAACATATGCAAAGCTTGACAAGAGGTTCCTCTGGGCATCTATAGGTATACTGAAGTCCTTCGCTCGGTACTTTGTTGAACTTACGAATATTGCTATACGTTATTCCATAGATCCGTTTATCCATCCATATGAATTCACTGCATCAAGATAGGTCATATTATACTGTAACTCTTACCTTGATTTCTCGTTACTAAGTCCTGCTACCAAATTCCAGGTTACTTTCATTGCTTATCCAATACGTATAAATTTCCATGCTTTCATAACTGTATCTCATAGCATCTCAATGTGATTCACCTAGCATGGGTATTTGAATCTTGTCCAATGCATGAGATCCTTTTATTTTCTTCGTCAGATCCTTACTCAATCGAAGGCCCAAATGTCATCCTTTATCTATCACAATTACACCCTCATCCTATTACCAGGGAAAAATTGTATCTCTTCTAAATGCTATTATAGACTCCATTGAGTTCATTCAGGCTATAGTGATCTTTATATAACTTAGAGAAACCATCTGCTCTTCTTGTTTTCATGGGCTTAATCTTGAGGACTTACCCATTTTTTTTACATTCTCACTCCACCCTTCTTATCCTAACTCATGTCTTCTAAAACCTTTTCACTTCACCATACAATAGCTTGCGACCTATACATATCTATTTATATTACTTGCAACCTTTCAACTTTCTTGCATCATAGATTTCCTTATGTCATTTTGGAACATCAAGCGAGACATCACATCGTCTCTAACTCTTCTTTACTATCTTAGTCAATCTTTTCAATACCTAGACCATAGGCAATAAGATATTCTATTAACGATGTCGCTATCATTCCTGGATACTGAATTCCCGTGCTTCTAGACTTTTATCTGAAGTATGGACTATTTACGATCTTCTTCCTTTGAGTATCTCGTACGTTTTTCACCTTTACCTTACTTACCTTAAAATCTCGCATCGCATCTTCTAGCTCTTTCATGACCTCCCTTCCACCAAGGTGTGATTCACGTCCATAACTTGGAGCTCTGGTGCATACACAATCCGGTGGGAGCTTCATACAAACTTCTTATGAGGCTTTTCATATGCATAAGCATAGATCCCTTATAAAATATTGCTATTGTACTATCTCTCTCGTACCTCTGATATTAAGAGTGATTCTGCAATGTTCTCAATCATGATGTCTATAATTTTCTGGGTAAAATAATCAGACTCCTGATTTTTTTTTGTTGATGTAACTCTTTAGTTTCCTTTTCCTTCTAATAAGCCTTTATGTAGGCTTAAGCTATCTTCCAATCTGTATCTCCTGGTATTTGTCATTACCTTAGCCCTTCATGGGCATTATGGAATATCCATGACACAATCCTTTAACAATTCAATCCTTCGCCAATGACCTGGGCCCACTTCTTTATTTTAACGTATATCAGAATTTTGTACGGCTGTATATGCTGCAAGTATAAAATTCCAAACTCTTAAATGCGTTCATAATGTCACCAACTCGGGATCATTGATCGAATAATTCATTTCGTTCCTTCTTAGCTTTCTTTAAATGTATGCAATTATTCTTTTCTGGTCTTTCTGCTCCCTTGTTGCATGCATACTTAACTTATCCTAGTTTCCTGTGACGACCCAAACTGGAGGATCATGACTAGCCCCCGGGCCATACTTTCCGAGCACCAACATAAATTTTATCTAACCTTCTTATTATCTTTAAGCGATAAAGAGATCAATATAAATGGTATATATGGAGCATGAACATACATCACACGGGATGACAATATTGATAAGAAACTACATAAAATGTACGAGCTACAAGGCTACCATGAACGACTATACAACAAAAATTATCCAACAAGGCATACCAAACTATACATGAGTAGACACCTGTCTATGAGCTTCTAAAGGAGCATAAGTAATGCAACATAGCCGGAACAGGGCCCCGACATACCCATAATATCTATAACAAAAATGCATACCAAGACCACTGCTAGTCTGGAGAAGGGATATAACCTATAACCGCTCAACTGGAAAGCCTATTGTGGTGGGGGAGCTATTTCTACCTATCTATCAGGACCTTCAGCATGACGTGCATCGTCCACAAATAAAAGGACGTCATTACAAATAAAGTACTGAGTATGTAAGGCAGGAAAGCATAAATAAGGATAGTAATGTAAAGAGAGACGTAGAAGATAAGACATGTAGTATCTGAGTGCTTCTAAGAGACATTAACATGAAATGCATGATACATATATACACATAATCTTTTTAAACATCCGCCTCTATGGTCATCATCATCATCATGGAGCATTCGCCTCTGTGGGCATTATCATCATCATATAATACCCGGCATCAAAGAGGGCTCGGTAAACCCAATGATCAGTGGTTGCACAATAGGTGACATACCTGGCCGACTATAGTGTGGATTAGTATAGTAAAATAGATACATATATATATAATGCAGGCAAGACTCATTGGAATCATGTTTTGAACATTTCGGAGAGACGTAAAGTCGATATTCTCCGTACACATCATTAGGGTCCTTCAGCATGACGTGCATCGTCCACAAATAAAAGGACGTCATTACAAATAAAGTACTGAGTATGTAAGGCAGGAAAGCATAAATAAGGATAGTAATGTAAAGAGAGACGTAGAAGATAAGACATGTAGTATCTGAGTGCTTCTAAGAGACATTAACATGAAATGCATGATACATATATACACATAATCTTTTTAAACATCCGCCTCTATGGTCATCATCATCATCATGGAGCATTCGCCTCTATGGGCATTATCATCATCATATAATACCCGGCATCAAAGAGGGCTCGGTAAACCCAATGATCAGTGGTTGCACAATAGGTGACATACCTGGCCGACTATAGTGTGGATTAGTATAGTAAAATAGATACATATATATATAATGCAGGCAAGACTCATTGGAATCATGTTTTGAACATTTCGGAGCGACGTAAAGTCGATATTCTCCGTACACATCATTAGGGTCCTTCAGCATGACGTGCATCGTCCACAAATAAAAGGACGTCATTACAAATAAAGTACTGAGTATGTAAGGCAGGAAAGCATAAATACGGATAGTAATGTAAAGAGAGACGTAAAAGATACAACATGTAGTATCTGAGTGCTTCTAAGAGACATTAACATGAAATGCATGATACATATATACACATAATCTTTTTAAACATCTGCCTCTGTGGTCATCATCATCATCATGGAGCATTCGCCTCTGTGGGCATCATCATCATCATCATATAATACCCGGCATCAAAAAGGGCTCGGTAAATCCAACTGATCAGTGGTTGCACAATAGGTGCCATACCTAGCCGACTATAGTGCGGCTTAGTATAGTAAAATATATACATATATATAATGCAGGCAAGACTCATTGGAATCATGTTTTGAACATTTCGGAGCGACGTAAGGATGATATTCTCCGTACACATCATTAGGGTTAACTCTTCATTGAGAATCCTATAAGAATCAGGAAGTACCAACAACATTGATAACATAAGAATAAGAGAAGCAACCTTAACATAAATTAATCCATAAGAAGGGAAACAATCTTTTCTGACCACTACCATGGTTTTCTTTCTTCAATCATTTACCCTATTATCGCCTCAACTCTGTCTACTCCCCTAAACGGCTTCCTTGCCTACCAGTTTCAACCGTAGGATGGCTTAAGTACTCTCAGCATTACTAGACATGGCAAGCTTTCTCAAGATGTTCTTTATAACTGTAATATAACATGATCAACAGTTATGGTATTCAAGAGATTATAAGGAATATAAAAGTTTAGTTATACATGACTGTGAATAAGTGTACTTGATCTTGTAGCTCGTTTGAATGCTCCATAGTTTTTTAATATATATTTTTATTTAAGAGAGTATTTTAGAGACA
>ML386732.1:31299-122492 GCA_005239525.1 Nicotiana knightiana | reverse complement strand
TGGATCTGATTTCTTTCTTTAGCTGGCTTCATCTAACTGGACGTCTGGGATTACGTTATCTTCTCCGTTGCATTTTGAGCATATGTGATCAGGGTATACTGGTCCAACTAATTTGCAGTATCTGGTCATTATATGTTGAGAAATAAAGTCTTCTTGTATAGCTCTTGTAATTGGTTGTTGCTCGGGTCTAAGTAATGTCATTACCCATTTCCGTATCTCTTCCATGTCGTTTTCTCGTAGTTCTTTTGAGTCTGCGTATATTATTGTCTGTCCTCTTGAGAAGTAGTTCCATAGTGGACTTTCATTTAGGTAGTTGTTTGCTAGCTTNTCATTATCTGTTGAGAAATAAAGTCTTTTCGTATAGCTCTTGTAATTGGTTGTTGCTCGGGTCTAAGTAATGTCATTACCCATTTCCGTATTTCTTCCATGTCGTTTTCTCGTAGTTCTTTTGAGTGTGCGTATATTATTGTCTGTCCTCTTGAGTAGTAGTTCCATACTGGACTTTCATTTAGGTAGTTATTTGCTAGCTCGCTAAGTATTGTAGATAGTCCAATTATCCTTTTATTTGCGTAGAAATCAGGTATTCCTACTTTAGGTATCTCTGGTTGTTGCTCTATCTTTTCGGGTATGATCATGTCTCGTGTAAGTCCTATTTTAATAACTTGAATTGGTGGTTTTATCTCATCATGGAGTATTTATGTTGGTGCGGTATAGAATTTTATAAAAAATAGGTTTCCTTTGTAATTCTTTTATAGGTAGTAAAGGGTTTGTATATTTATGGTATTGTAGCTATTTCTTCTCCTGTAGATGTATATACGGTACTAAGTAGTCCTTAATTGTAACAAGTGTTTACTAGGTTTGCACTAGTTCCTGGTTGTGCTATAAGGCGGTTGTAACCTTGTAATGGTTGTGTTATGTAGTCTTCTGCTGGATTTTTTGTAGTTTTGGATGTTGGATTTATGTTTAGAAAAGTCTGCACTTTGTGGATATGTTCGATATATGATCTGGTTATATGATTGTATGTTTGTTTTTCTTGGTTCAGGCTATCATTGTAGGTGTTTATTTGGGGTGGTATGTATAATGGGTCTTTTCTTATTTTTGGTATAAATGGTTTGTTGAATACTACATTCATATTTGAATTAATATACCTTGGCTTGCTAGTTCCTGCTGCTGATAAGTTGTTAGATGCTGCCGTTGTACCTGAAATACTAGGTTTTTTATTAGATTGAGTTTTTAGGTGTTTCTCAACGTCACCTTTTAGCTCCGCATGTTTTAAGTCATGCTACTGACTTAGCTCCGCGTTTTTAATGTCACGATGCTGACATATCTCATTCTGTTCTATCTTTTGCAGTCTCGTTCCTATACTGTCCACTTGTAAGGAAAGTGTAGTAAGGATTGAGAGTATATCTGGAGTGTTATCTTCTGTTTGAGTACCTTTGTCTTGATAGTTGATCTGCAGTCACATTCTTGTTAGTTGAAATTACTTCAATTGTAAATGTAAAGTTTTGTATGTTCAATACAAGTCTCCGTATTTCTTTTGTAGTAACTGAATCCTGTATTTTTCTTGTAAGCCACCACTTAACATGTGTAATATATGTTCTTACACTGAATTTATTATAAACTATATAGGGTTCAAATGCTAATAAACATTTATATAACGCAAATAGTTTTTTTCTATTTATTTCCGATTTTATTTGTGGTTCTGTATATGATCTTGAGTAATATCTACAATGGTGTTCTATTTTTTCATTATCATATTTATATTTGAGAATTCCTCCATAGCTGTGATCACTAGAATCAGTTTCTACTATGTATGTGAATTGTCTTTTTTCATCCAGAAAATATAGTTTTGGTAGTTTTTGACACATAATTTTAATCTTTTTTATATGTATTTTATCTTTTTCGTCAAAATAGTCTACATCTTTCTTTAATTTTTTCTGTAATGGTTTTAAATTTTCTGCTAATTTAGGGATATATTCCCTTACTTGGTTAACTAATCCTAAAAATGATTGTAACTTCTTTTTTGTATCAAGTGTTTCATTTAAGTTAATTATTTTTTGTACTATATTAGTTTGCATTTTTATTCCATTTTTATATATTTGTGTACCTAAGAATTCTATTTGATTTTTCATTACTTCTGCTTTCTTTTTACTTAAACTAATTCCTGATATTTCTACAATGTGTATGAATATTTCTAGTAGTTTTATATGTTCATTCTCCGTTCTAGAATATAATAGTATATCATATATGTATATTATGCAATTTTCTAATTGGTTGAATTAGTTGTCCATAAAGTGTTGGTATCTACCTGGTGCGTTTTTATATCCAAATGGTAATACATTCCATTCATAGAATCAATGTGGTACTGTAAAGGCTGTTAATTTTTTAGATTCATCTTCTAGTTTCAGATGGTAGAATCCTGATTTACAGTCAACTTTGCTAAAATAATTATGTCCCTGTATTTGTCTTATTTTTAATATCTTATTCGGTATTGGGTAATTGTATGTTTTGGTTTTTGCATTTAAATTTCTATAGTCTATAACCATTCTACTTTTTCCTCTTTTTTGTTCACTATGTTTATTTACTATAAATGCTGGGCTAGTGTGTTTGCTATTGCTTTCTTGTATGTATTTTTATTATCTAATAATTCTTGTATATGTATTTTAAATTATGTTAGGTCATTAAAATTGTATTTTAAAGGTTTTTGTGTTATTATACTATTTTCATCTATTAGTTCGATTTTTATTTTTGTTTTATGTTTTTCCTATCCTTGTAGGGGCATATCATTATGTAGTAGTTCTAATTTATCTTGGAGTAGTTTTATCTTATCTATTGAAATATGATTATTTCTATTTTAGGGTTGCTTAGTGTTATATTTTCTAATATTTGGGTGATTTTCTCACTTCCTTTTATCCATGGTGTTGTTTTTCTTAATTTATTATTTACTCTTTTTAGATTGGTATCGACAATTGAAGATATCTCTGTTACCATTGAAAGTAACTAAAAATGCTTATATTTCTCTGCCAGAATTATAAATACTGATAATCTTTATTAACTAGGTACCTCGTACCCTTCTTTATCTTGCTTCTTTTACTTGCCAAAACTCGTATCTAGCTTCTGATTCCCTTATTTCTTTTTACCATATGGGTAGATAGATATTCTTTGTTTAGAGCTCCTTATTAAGAAACTAACACATCTTAGTACACACATGATCTGCTGAAGCCCTCACATTTACTCATCATAAGCATGATGCAAAATTGAGTTCCACTGACTCAGCTCTTCCACGGCCACATTGTAATCTCTTGCCATCCATATTTCTAGATGTATGCATCATCGTATTATAAATAAGATAGAATTGAGGAAATTGAGTTCTTACGATTGAGCTCTACCACACGATCTAGACTAAGAAAAAAAATTAACAGTCCTAAATGCCCTGTAGCCTCTTGCTTATAAGTGTGGTACACAACACACCCATAAACAAGACTCTACTAGACACGGCTCATAGACGACCCCTAGGACAGACCTGCTCTGATACCATGTTTGTCACCACCCAAACTGGAGGATCATGACTCGCACCCGGGCCATACTTGCCGAGCACCAACGTACATTTTATTTAACCTTCTAATTATCTTTAAGGGATAACGAGATCAATATACATGGTATATATGGATCATGAACATACATCACATAGGATGACAAGATTGCTAAGAAACTACATAAAAGGTACGAGCTACAACGCTTCCATGAAAGACTATACAACAAAAATTAGCCAACAAGGCATACCAAACAATACATGAGTAGACACCTGTCTATGAGCCTCTAAAAGAGCATAAGCAATGCAACATATCCGGAACAAGGCCCCAACATACCTATAATATTTATAACAAAAATGCATACCAAGACCACGGCAAGTCCGGAGATGGGATCTCGCCTATAACCGCTGAACTGGAAAGCCTATTGTGGTGGGGGGGCTGTGTCTACCTGTCTATCAGGGCCTGCAGCACGACATGCAGCATCCACAAATGAAAGGACTTCAGTACGAATGAAGTACTGAGTATGTAAGGCAGGAAAGCATAAATAAGAACAGTAAGGTAAAGAGAGATGCATGAGATATAACATGTAGCATCTAATTGCTTCTAAGAGACATTAACATGAAAGTCATGATACATATATACACATAATATATTTAAACATCCACCTCTATGGGCATCATCATCATCATAGAACATTCGCATCTGTGGGCATCATCATCATCATATCATACCCAGCCTCAAAGAGCGCTCGGTAAACCCAACTGATCGGTGGTTGCACAATAGGTGCCATACCCGACCGACTATAGTGCGACTCGGTAGAGTAAAATAGATACACATATATAATGCATGAAGGACTCATTGGAATCATGTTCTGGACGTTTCGGAGCAACCTAAGGTCTATATTCTCCGTACACATCATTAGGGCTAACTCTTCATCGAGAATCTTATAAGAATCAAGAAGTACCAACAACATTGATAACATAAGAATAAGAGAAGCAACTTTAACATCAATTGTTCCATAAGAAAGGAAACAATGTAAGTACTACTAGTTTCTAAGTATAGAGTATCTTTGGAAGCTCGTTCATTACATTATGTACAATCGTATTCGTGCAAAAGAAGGAAAGGGATAGCCTCACATACCTTGTATATACTGCCCCAACATGAAGCTATGCAAATGTCAAAACTCCTTAATCTACACTAAGAGAAACGACACTATCGTTATCGCTTAAGCGTCATAACTATTATGTATCGACCACAACCTATTTACGATGAAACGGACATAACCTCCCCTATATATATGAGTTCACACAAGTCAAAACAATCACCAAACATCCCAAACAACAAAAACAATAATCATATTGAGCCTCCCAAAACACTACACACACAACCTAATCACTTCGCACATAAGACGACCACCGTAGTCGTGTCAAACGACCCGAAAATGTTACAACGAACGACCAGCTCAAAACCGTACATCTATATGATGTTTCTAAAAAAGCTTCCTCCTCCAAAACTCCACAAAACATTAGTAAAACACGCAGCCCAATAACAACACAAAACAGTCCGCTACAAGTCAAATAACTTAAACTCACGGCTTCCGATCACTGTCCCGTGAGTTCTAACTATAGGAAATATATTTATCAACCTTCCGTAATATTTAAAAACTTAAATATGGATATTAGACGTTTCCTAACTATGAAGTACCTTACAGAACTCTAACTACAAAGAAAAAGGACAGGCGGTATAATGACACTTACGTCGTAGGGATCGTTTCTATATTATTGCTTCTCGATTTCATGCCCGGAATGATAATATTCTTTGAAACCCTAGAAGATAGCTTGAGGTTATGTTTATGGGTGTTATCTGGTCGTTTTATGCTGAATAATGAAGAGAAATCCGACCTAAGGCTTATATATATCAAGTTTGGAAAAGTCAAAGAGGTTCTAGGTTGGCACCCTAGGATTGGTCCATCTTCCGACGCTTATATCTTTTTATCCTGATGTCGTATGAATGAACGATTAAGAGAATTGGAAACTAAATTTCAAGACCTTTGATTTGGTATGTCATATCTCCCAATAAGACCTCATATATAACATGAAATGTATTGCTCAAAAAGCTCTAGTGATCCACCTACTTGTGACTTATGATGTCTACGCAGTCTCGCAAAATTGCAAATATCTATCTACTCCTAAATTTTATAGATTAATGATTTAATGAATTGGTAACTAGACTCATATATATTAAATTTGGTTGGTATATCACCCAATAATTCCAAGTATATTGGGAGAAAATCTCAGTTACATTTGACCTAATTTTCAGCACATTATGAGTGTAACTTGTGAAGACTTTTGCCGACTTTTGTTCCATAACTTGCTTGACTTCAAAATGTAGAACACAACTATCATACGATAAAAATTAACTCGTAGAATAAACTCCTTATCATGTAATGAACCATAGTCTCACCCTAAATTACATGTTATAACATTCCAAACTCGTCGACTCTCGACAAAACTTATTTTCTTCAATTGGTTTAGCTCCTCAGCTTTCCAACCCTCTTGGTACTTGATATTCATGATCTTAAATATTTTTAACCTACAATGTAACATGATTAACTTACTTTACATTCAATCAAATATAATCTTATTTTTGAGCTTACATCAATAGACTTATGATGCACTCATACGTACGAAAACATGGGGTGTAACATTCTCATGCATGCCGGATTTTTTTTGTGCAACTCATATGGTTTTGAATATTGGCCACGGTAGGTCCTACTTTATTTTAGAGTGCGTTCAATTTTTTTTAGTGAGATTGTTTTTGCATGACCATTTCTACTTCGAGTTTCTATGTTTAGGTTGAAGCCTTCTTTCTTATTTCCTCAGCTAGTCATCCATTGTAGTACTTAAGGAGGACCTTCTGACTCTTGTAAAGCTGCGAGCTTATTACATCGTATACCCAATGGAGTTTTTGATGTACTTCCTCGCCTCTAATTATCCGTGGATACTTACCTCCACACCCTTGTGCTTGTAGGGTGGCTTCTGAAGTGATAAGTTGACTTTATTCCCAATGGAATTCTCTTTTATTTCCGTAATATTCATATGGTACCTTTTTAAATTCCCCAACTCTTATATGAATATATCTCAACTATTAGAATGTCATAACTGCGAGGCCGAATTCCCCTTGCTGGGGTTCCTTGTGTTTATATTGCATTGATCTACTGATTTGTCTTTATCCTCTTGTATAGCCATAACAAGGCTCTTCCTGAATCAACTACTAACTGCTCATCATTCCATTCTCATATCAATACTCTGCGTAATCCTTCTTGGGTTATTTCATTTGTCTTAACTTACATTTTGTGTTGTCTCTTTATTTATCAATAACAACCTGGGCCGGAACCCTTAGTTCATCTCCTTGGCGTCGTGCTTGCTTCATGTTCTGGAATTGTAGCATACACGTAGGAGCTGAATAAGTGTAATGTCATTCATCTTATTGTTTTCTTACCGCATTCTTCCTTTACCATTCCATGATTAACAACACCACTTAATTCAAACTTCATGGCACACCCCTTCATATTCCCCCTTTAGGGGAGTACTAACATTTAGTGCTACGGTGATCTACATATAAATGTTTTACCTCTTCATCTTCGGCATCTTTTCACATCATCGATGACCATTACTCGCCTTGCGGTAATTGTTCTGTACCAAGAATAACAAATTTCCTTACTCAAGAGGGATACACTTAGTGTAACCGGCACGTATAGTCCCTTCAGTTTAACTTTGCTCACATTGCTTACTTTAGGGAAGTGTTTTCCTGAATGACCATTTTTCTGAAATTCTCATGAATTTTCTTCTTTTGTCCATTCTATTAACGTCGGGGAAAACTCTAAAATTCTGATGATATTGACTATTATCCAATCACTCAGTCCTTAATTCACGTTTAGTTATCATGTTCACCTGCCCTTCTCTTATACTAATTTTGTTAACGTCTAAAGGATATAAATGAGATCGGTGTGTCCACTTATACGTACCTCTGTTACAACTGAAGGTAACTCAAAACGCTTATATCTCCCTTCCTGAATGGTAACTAATGATAATCTTTAGTAACTGGGCACCTCGTACCCTTCTTCATCTTGCTTCTTTTACTTCTTGAAACTTATATATATCTTCTGAATCTCTCAATTTTTTTTCACCATAAAGGGGGATAAATATTCTTGCCTCAAGGTTCCTTACTAAGAGGCTTACACGTCTTAATATCTACATGACCTGTTGAATACCTCATATTTATCCATCATAGGTATGATGCAAAAATTGAGTTCCTCTTAATCAACTCTTCCACAACTATATCTCTTATCAACCGTCTCTCTGGATGTAAGCATAGTTGTATTACGAATAAGATAGAATTTAGGAAATTGTGTTCTTACAGCTGATCTCTACCACACGATCTAGAGTAAGAAAAAAGAGTGATAGTCCTAAATGCCCCAAAGCCTCCTGCTTATAAGTGTGGTGCATGACACATCCATAAACAAGACTCTACTACACACGACTTGTAGACTCCCTAGGACAGATCTACTATGATACCACTTTTGTCACGACCCAAACTGATGGGCCGCGGCGAGCACCTTGTACCTTACTCAACCGAGTACAACTGTAACGTATCTTTATAATTACATCGTTATATACACGTGACATATGGGCCTAATAGGCCAACATGATAATTTATAACTCAAAACATAGGCCAATAAGGCCGTACAATGTTTCACGTACACGACATATGTCTACAAGCCTCTAAGAGTACATAAATGTCATAAAGGTCGGGACAGAGTCTCCCCATACCAAACAATACACGTCTAAATTGTACTAACCAAACAAGCAACTCCGAAGCAAATGGAGCGCACCGACATCTTTTACTGAGCTGATAGCCTACTTGGAGGTCTCTCATCCTGTATATCGGGACCTGCGGGCATGAAACACAACGTCCCCAGGCAAAAGGGACATCAGTACGAATAATGTACCGAGTATGTAAGACATATAAATAAGTACATAACAGACATGAAAAAAACATAGAGTAAATGACTCGACTTGTAAGTTTGGATAACTCTGTAAATCAAGAAATAATTATAGTTTCATGCATATGCATATGAATGTCGTGTCGTGCATATGTACATGTTTCATAACATCATCAGGCCTCAGAGGGCATCCCATCATATCATCTCGGCCACTGTGGGCAAAAATCATCAACATATACCAATTGATCAGGTGGTGGTACGTATATAATGCCATAACATTTCCCATATCCCATATACATATATACGCGTATATAGTGCCATCTGGTCATGGGTCGATGTGAATGTGTAAATGCATGGAATCATTATGAAAAACGTTGAACAAACTCTCGCTATTACATAAGACCATTATGAATTTGTTTAATATCATGAAATAAACCTTACCAACTTACGTATTTTTGAGACCCATGAACAGACGATAAATAATATAACACATGGGGAATTAAGAACATAAGCATCTCTAGTATTTCTATGAATAGAGTCATTTATGGAATTTGTGCATTTGCTCGTTTTGTTCGTGTCGTATAGATCATGCCAAAAAGAAAGAAGAGATAGCCTTAACATACCTTAATTGCTCATAAGAGCTCGAGAAGGTTGTAGATGAATCATTCAAACTTGGATAATTTTTTTGCATGAATTTCCAAAGATGTATCCTTAATGTAAGGGAATCTAAACATTCTTTTTTTTGTTCCTTCTTCACACCAAAATAAAGTGAATGGATGGAAAGAGATATAACCCTTATGTTTCCTTGATTTTAAGTACTGCCACCGCCCCTACTTTCTCAAAGACCAGTTTTGGATGCATGGATTCATGCCACTTATCTAGAAGATGTAAGAGTCATAACATGTTATGGAAAAAGCTGCCACGTGGAGGTGGGGTCCTAATCTTATCCCAAATTTATTAGTTAATTAGGTAATTTTTTGTTACCCAGTAATTAACCAATTACCCACATAATTAAGAATTATCTCAAATTATTTAAAATACTACTCACTTTTAACACACCTTACTATCATGGCCATGAGGTACCTTATCGGTCCATAAATACCAGGTATTTTAGCTCGGGCCGTATTTTATCCTCAAATGTGAAACTTTGACGAAATTCATTTTCTTCAATTTACTTAAATTCTTACCTTCACGAATATACTCATTACTTGTTTGAAATAGCATAAAATGCTTATAATCTTAAAATAATCTCATTTTTGAGCTTTCATCAATTTACTTACGGTGTACTTTCATGTACGAAAACACAGGGTGTAACACCGAATTTACATTTGGATGTTTCTAAAAGGTTTTGGCTCTAGCTAGTGAATGTTTTCAATTTAAAGGTTTGGAAAGTTCATAGGTTTGATCGGGAGTTGACTTTAGTTGAGGTCATTTGGAGTTGATTTGATATGGTTGAGCGGGAGTTTTGGAAGTTCGAAGTTTGAAGTTCATTAAATTATATTTTAGGTGCAATTCATGGTTTTGATTTATTGTGTGTTATTTGAGACCTCAAGTAGGTCAGTGTTTTGTTTTGGGACTTGTTGATATGTTTAGAGAGGGTCCTGGAGCGGTCGGGTGAGTTCTAGGGTAATTTATGATCATTTTGGAACATGTTGATTAATGCTTGTTTTTGGCAGAGATCTGGTGCCGCACTTGCGGAACTTTGGGGGGCAGGTGCGGTGTCCACCAATGCATACATGTGGTCGCAGAAGCAAAAAGGGACTTCCTTTGGCATCTTCGGAGATGCAAGATTTTGGGTGCATCTGCGGCAGCGCAGAAGCGATAGTTTGGGGGCGCAAAAGCAAGAAGGAGTGGAGAAACGTGTTTTGCCTCGTACCTACGATGGTGCAGAAGCGGGATTTTATTCGCATGTGCAACAGCTCGGATATCATGATATATTTGAGGGTTGAGTTATTTTATCACATTTTATGTTTTGGAGCTCGGCGTTAGGCGATTTTTGAGGGGATTTTCACCACATGGATTGGGGTAAGTACTTTTTAAACGGACTTGATTATTTAACATTATTCCATATTTCATTTGGTATTTAAGTAGTGAATCTAAAATATTAATTGGTTTTTTTTTTAAACTTTCCTAAAGTGGATATTTGAGATTTGAGCATCAATTCGGAGTTAGAATTTTGTCAGGTGCCGATGTCGAGCGGGTAGACTTTTTTTTGTTGACTTTGAGTATTTGATTAAAGATTTGACAATTATCGTTTGGGTTTGATTCCTATGGAATTATGTGATGTTTTTATGCTGCCTTTGGCTAGTTTTGAGCCGTTCGAAGGTCAGTTCGTGCGGGATTTCACTTCTACAATATTGATTTTGCTTGCTTGAGGTAATTATCTTACCTAAACATTGTTGAAGCACTAGTTTCCTGACTTAGTTGTGATTATTACATGTTATGAGAGGCGTACATGTGTGGGGATAAGACCATGTGCGTGAACATTGTATTTTTCATGCTCGAGGTAGTGCTTAGGCTATGATATGTCTTAAATTGATTGCTAAGTTTCTTGCTGTGATGTTTCTCTTATTTGTAACGATGTTGTGAGGAATTTGAGCCGTGTTTCAAACATGTTAATCTCCTGATTAAGCTTGATAGCTGCAATTTTGAGATGTATTTACCCAATTTGAGCTATTATATCCCACTTGCACATGCACACACATTATTATGTCACTTATACCATTCTAGGATTATGAAATTTCATGTTTTCTTATCATGTACATGTATTATTGCATATCTACTATTTGTGCGATATGGTTTGCACTGGTAGCCCATGACTATGTTAGGCAGATTATGATATTATGCTTGTAACCTCGCCTGGCAGATTGTGACATTATACATGTGAACACGCTGGGCGAATTGTGATATTATTTCTGTGACCACTCCTCGTGGATTGTAACATTTATATTATGACCACGCTGGGCGGATTATGATATTATTAGCACGTGAGTTTTTCATGCAGCACGTTGTCCATGCAATTGATATTATTAACACATTAGTTTTTCATGCAGCATGTGAGTTGTCTATTCGGATTCAGATATATTATTAGCACGTGAGTTGCTAGTTCAGTTGATATTGTTAGATCTTGAGTTATCTGTGCAACATATGAGTTGTGTGTGCAGCGTGGGGATATGGATCCATCCCCCTAGGGTCACCCTCTCATGTTTCTCTCTTGATGGTGTACACGTGGGTTATGAGAAATCGATGGGGTTTTAGCTAATGTGAGGACTGGGAGAGCTGGTTATTCATTTGGTTTGGTTGTTGAGATTCTGATGTGGGCCTAAGAGCCATGATGTGATTCTGCGTGGATCGAGTAGCATGCCGCAATTCATTGATATTGGGCTATTGCATTTCTTTTTTATTTGCAATTTCCTTGGCTGTTTACCTAATTTATTTGCATATATTCCTTATATTCTTTCTTGTTGACTAAGCAGAGTACGTTAAGTAAGTGTGTGCACCAAGGTAGTTTTATATGTGATATCATGCTTTTATCATATTATTATTTCGTACTTGTTGAAATTATGAACTGCACATGTGATAGCGAGTACCATTTTTAATTCTTGCATATATTACCTCGTCGAGGTTAGTTATGATACTTTCTGAGTACATAGGGTCAGTTGTACTCATACTACACTATTACACATTGTGTGCAGATCTTGGAGCTGAGATGATGGGGGCCCTGAAGACGTACATGTGTTTCGGATATAACTATCACTTTGCCCTTGGTAGTTTTAGATTTGAATTTTGTTTATATACATTCAAAACAAATATTTTATTTATTTGATATCATTTTTGTAGATCTAAGTTAAAGTGGCTCATAACTTGCAAAACAAATCATTGAGGTATTGTATGGAAATTCAGTTATTTCATGTGTTGATCACTTTTCTTTTATTATAGTTGTGTTGAACGCTATTAGGCTTACCTAGCCGGTTGGATTAGGTTCCATCAGGAGTAGATGGGTTTTGGGTCGTGATAAGTTTTTATCAGAGTCAAAGGTTCATAGGTGCTACGACTCATGCAAAGTGTCTAGTAGAGTTTTGTGGATCGGTATGCTGATGTCCATAACTATCTTTGAGAGGCTACATGGCATGTAGGAAAATTTCCCATCTTTCTTTCCTAATAGTGCGACAGTGATTCAACTTGAAGTGTATCTATTTGAATTCTTCCCACTCGCTCGTACATGATATTGAGCACTCGTTATTAGTTGTGCACTGACAGCCTGTGATGTTAAGGATCTGGTGCGAGATATGTATTTGTGCTGTGGTGTTAGGACAGTCTGGATGCCCTGAGGCTAGTTTTAGACTCTATCTTGGGCTCGATCATTTCAGTTGTGTGAATATGTGAATTTGGACTTATATGTTCTATATTGTCCTTAAGAGTGGGATTGTGGGCTCAGTGAGTTGTTGGATAGCTATATGATGGGTATTATCTGACTGTAGGATGAACTTAGATGGTTTGGATATGACGAGAAGAATTTTTATTGGGATGTGAAAGAACTATGGAGGCTCAATTTATGTTTTTTTGTGTTGTACGGTCTCCAGTTTCGAGCGTGTTGAGGGATTTCTCATGTTATTCATTGGTGGAATGAAGTAGACTCTTATGTCTTGTTGACGAGTTTAGACTTGGGAACATTAAGTGATCGTATTGTGGTTGTGACTATGTTGGGGTGTAGTGAGATGCCACTCTTGAGGTTGAGCAGGTAGGTTATCACCTGCGAGGTGGTCTACGGATGTGTGATCTTTATGATGTTTCTGTGGAGACTTTCTTTCTGCCAATGGGTTAAATGTGTTGTAGTTTGGGTTTGGATCATTTGAGGAAGTTCGCATGACTGTTACAGGGATAGATAGGCGCTTAATAGAAGATTTAAGGTATTTTATGATTTTTCCTACATGAGTTGTAAAGGATTCAGTTGAGTTACATTATAAGACCATGGCAGTAATAGAGTAAGGGTATTTTGGGTTATTAGATGTGATGTTCTATGTCTTTGAGCCCAGTGGGGGAGTTGGCGATCAACGATCAGATTGCATGGTTATGTGTTACATTAGTTTTGATCTGAGGCATATTTGAGTATCACTTGTGACTTGAAGAGGTCGACTTTGAGGATGACTTGAGCAAGGGAATTGTTGGATGCATGATGTGATATACTTTATGAGAATATTAGGAATCTTGTAATGAATCGGGTTCGCTATTTGTGGTGGGGGTAGTGTGCATTAATTAGGGATTCACTAGTTACTTAGAGATGTGGGTTACTGCTTGAAGTGTTTGTATGATAATTGAGCACGGGTCATTCGACTCTTTTTGGTGGTGCAATTGAGATTAGAATAGGGTGGATGACTCTCAAGAAGGTTCTAATGGGTTCAAAATTCATATATGGTATTTGAGGAATTTTCGGATTTTATACGTTGCTCATATATGATATTGCATTGGATGGTGTCAGACTCACTGTTTCATTATGGATTTATTATTTCGGTATCAATGAGGTTAAGGAAATAGCATTAGAGTCACATAAGGTCACTTTAGAGTGGGTATCTCGAATGCAGCATTTTTGAGTACTTAAGCGGGAATACAGTGGCTTATGGGCTTTAGGATGACGAGGTTTCATTCTAGGATCTCTTATACTGAGCTTTGGGTTAAGGATCGTAGTGTACTAGCAAGGAGAAGTGTTAACATGAAGGCAAGTATAGAGGGGTTTGAAGAAAAAAGTCAGTTTGGTAGTGGTTTGGATCAGCATGTAATAGAAACGATTGGTTCTTTAGGTGTGGCAAGGCGTTGTAGGTGTGTTGTGGAAATGTTCTTCGGTTTGACGATCAATGTAACTTGGTTAACTAGAGAGATTAAGTTCTGATTTAGGTATGTGCATTGGGGTTTCAAAGAGTTCTTGTTGGTGTCGACAACGACTTGAGATGGATATTTTCTACAGACATGGGGAGTTTGTGTATGTTATGATTTTCTCTTAGATGGGGGTCTAAGGGTAGGTTTCTAGATAACGAACCATGTATCATAATTTTGAGTAAAAGTTGATAATAGAGTCCTCGTGCTTTCATATGATGTCATGATGGATGTTGTGTGACATATGTGATTGAGGACTGCAGGTTCGAGGTTGCGGTCCCATTCGAGGGGAAGGTCATAGATTTATACAACATGTAAGATTTAAGATGCTTTGAGGTATGCAGACACTATCTGGTATCACCTGAGAAGGGTACGCATCTCAGAAGGTGCATTATGCTTGACTTGCAAATGCTTGACTAGTATTACGGTAATCATCTAGTTGATCGGTTGCTGATGTTCCAATTTTTACGATGTGGAACAAGAGAATTATGGATGTATTTATCATGAAATTATTGTGTATGAGTGACGTGTTAGTCATATGAGTGGGGAACTTGGGATCAGTCATGAAGATTCTTGTGTTTTTGGGGTTTGAAGACTAGGAGGGTTCTCAAATGCATATTGTTTCCTTAGTGGTGGAGTTGAATGATTGTTAAGAGATTGTGGATGGGTTATTGTGGACTCTTCAGAGGTTACTTATCTTTCGGGAGGATAAGAATTTATTTGGAGGCCACTAGTAGGCGTATTGAGGATATATATTCTATACATCGAGTTGGATTTAATTACTCAACAAAGCTATTGTTGAAGGGTGTTTCCTCGACTATAGTTAATTTTTTTCATTCCTGATATGTTGGGGGTATGTCTCTTCTATGCTACGACAGGTTGTGAGATTCTTGACTATTTACTCACATGATACGATTTTGTTGGGCCTTGTGGTAGAATACGAGTGAACTGGCCCTAAGGGTATTGGCTGGTTGATTGTGCCTTGGTTATGGTCTCATTGTTGGTGGTATATTGTGCTATCCATTTCTCCAGGGTTATGGTGATGCACTTCGCATTTTGTTGTTGATATGCATATGGTTGATGATTATAAGCATCATGGCTCGAGGTATTCCATGTGGACCGGTGTTTGGATGGTGTCAAGCATCGCATCAGAGTTACATTAGGATATGATGCTTCGTGCCTATTTAATGTGTTTATTTCTCCTTTGTGTGATGGGTTCATACTATTGCATTTTGTGGTGGTATCTGTTGAACTTGCGGGATGGTTCTCGCGTTTGATTCTTTTACCATCATTGGGTACGTCCGAGTTGCGAACTGTAGGGTATGTGGCTCTAGATAGTTTTGGTGTCGCATGTCGGTCGAGGAGCTTGTACTGGATGAGATGAGATTTTTGACCTAGAATGAGCGCTACCATATTTGATTAAGGTACGTTAGAAAGGATAAAGTAACTAGTCAGCTTACAGTTTGGCTATGGTTTTTGCCGGGCAAGAGAGCTCCACAACTTGTTTACTTGATGAGTGGGTATGATTTATTGTGTGTCTCTTTCGTCATTGGTTGTGTATGGAGGATTTGAACAAGGTTTTACTTGATATGAGGTTTATTATCGGTACCGGGTTTGAGATTGGGCTGCTATTGTGGTCAGAAGTTATTGCTATGAGTATATGATTTATGGGGTTTATCATATGGTTATATATTTTATGTTATGGTTATATCTTGATATGACTTGTTCAGACATGCTCAGTGTGCAAATGCAAGAATTATGTCTTGTAATGGATTTTGAAAGTTGGAGATTTGATTCTAAGGCTTATGGAGTAAGGTCGAAATAAAGATTTTCAGTTATATAGTGTTGTCACTCTAACATGGTTTGTGGAGATTTGGGATCACCCATGGGTATGTGTACGGTGAGATAATTTAGTAATTTGATGGCTTTGTTACGACTCTTGGCACGTTTTAGGACGAACGTATGTTTAAGTGGAGGAGAATGTAGTGACCCGATCGGTCGTATTGTGCATTTACACTTTGTTCGGCGGTTTGAGATCTTGATTATCTTCATATGGTGTATTATGACTTGCGTGTATCGTCGTTTTGGTTTTCGAGTGGTTCTGAATTGATTTGGAAAATTATTCTCACTTTAGAAGAGTTGACCACGTTGACTTTTGTGTATTTGACCTCGAATCGGAGTTTTGATGGTTCCGTTAGGTTTGAACTAGAGTGTACGCCTTGATTAACATTTGTATGTCTCTAGAAGGTTTTGGTTCTAATTAGCTAAAGTTGACAATTTGAACGTTTGGAAAGTTCATAGGTCTGACCGGAAGTTGACTTCCATGTTATTGGGTTCGGATTATTTTTCCAGGAGTTGGAAAATGCTCATTGTGTTATTTGGAACTTGTGTGAAAAATTTGAGGTCATTCCGAGTTGATTTGGTATGGTTCAACATGTTGTTTGGAAGTTGGAAGTTCAATGTTCATTAAGTTTGAATTGAGATGTAACTCGTGCTTTTGATGTTATTATTTGTGATTTAAGGCCTCGAGTAAGTCTATGTTATGTTTTAGGACTTACTGATATGTTCGAACATGGTCCCAAGGGGCTCAGATGAGTTTCGGGGCTATTTCGAATCATTTTGGAACATGTTAGTTAGTATTGATTTTTGGCAAAGATCTGGTGTGGTCGCACCTGCGTTTCTCTGGGCGTAGGTGCGGTGTCTGCAGCTGCGGACTAGTTGTCCTAAAATTAAAAGGGACTGAGTTTGAGATCTCCATAGATGCAGGATTTTGGCGTATCTACGCCACCGTAGAAGCAATGATTTTAGGCGTAGAAGAGAGAAGGAGCGCAGAAACGTGTTTTGCCTCGTACTTGCGTTGGCGCTAAAGCAGGAGCTTATCTGCAGATGTAAGAGGTCATATTTTTAGAGGTCTCACATAAGCGAGATTTGTGTTGCAGAACCAGCAAATGGTCCTAATGTGCAAAAATAATGAGAAGATCATCATATGTTTGAGGGTTGAGTTATTTATCACATTTTGGGGTTTGGAACTCGGATTTGGGCAATTTTGGAGGAGATATTCACCACATGGATTGGGAAAATTATTTCTGACATGGATTTGATTACATTAAATGATTCCATCTTTGATTTGGTGTTTAATTGGTGAATCTGAAAGAGATATTAAGGGTTTTTTTGTCTATGTTTTTCTAAAGTGAATACTTGGAATTTGAACATTGACCCGGAGTCAAAATTGGATGAAATTATTATGGTTGGACTCGTATTTGACTAGGTTATTGGAATTTGTGAGTTTTGTCGAGTTCCGGTGCGGGCCTTGGTATACGTTTTTGGTTAACTTTGACTATTTTTTTAAAGATTCGACATTTATCGTTTAAGTTTGATTCATATAGTATTATTTGATATTTTTGAGTTTCTTTAAGCTAGTTTCGAGACATTCAGATGTAGGTTTGTGTGGGATGGCACTACTAGATTAATGATTTGGCATGCTTGAGGTGAGTATCTTAGGTAAACATGGTTGAGGCACTAATTGCCGGAGTTATTTGTGATAGCTACGTGCTATGAGTGGCGTACATGTTTAGGGCTACGCCCATATGCGTGCACGAGGTATTTTCCATGCTCGGGGTAGTTCTTAGGATATGATATGCCTTAAATTGCATCATGTTGTAATGTTTCTCTTATTTGAATCCTTTTTGAGAGCTATTTGATCCATGCTTGAGGTTTCATAGAGGTTAATCTCCTGATTAAGCTTGATAACTGATATTTTGTGATGTATTTACATGATTTAAGCTATGATATCCCACTTACACATGCATACACCTTAACTTGTCGCTTGTACCAGTCCAATATTATTAAATCTGATGTTCATTGATCATGTACATGTATTCTTGATTATCTACTTTATGTGTGATATGGTTTGGACTGCTAGCCCGTTATCACGCCGCGCGAATCGTGATATTATGTCTATGACCAAGCCGAGCGGATTGTGATATTATGCATGTGAACATGCCGGGTGGATTGTGATATTATGCATGTGACCATGTTACACCCCATATTTTCGTACGTGAAATTACTCCATAAGTATATTTATGGAAGCTAGGAAATGAGATGTTACATCCCGTATTTTCATATGTTAAAGTTTTATCGTAAGTTAACCGACATAAGTTTGGGAATGAGATTATTTTGAGATTATAAGCATTATGTTATTTCAAAAAGAGATGAGTAAATTCTTGAAGGTGAGAGAGTAAGCAACTCGAAGAAAATGAATTTCGTCGAAGTTTGTCATTTTGGGATAAAATACAGTCCAAGCTATAATACCCCGTATCTATGGACTAGTGCCATACAAGGTATCACATGACCATAATAACAAGATGTATAAAGTGTGTTAAAGGTGAGTAGTATTATAAGTAATTTGAGATAATTCTTAATTATGTGGGTAACTGATTAATTATTGATTAATGGGAGATTAACAAGTTGATTAAGAAATATAATTAGTTAAATCTTTGGATAAGCTAATGGAAGTTTAACGTAGCAGCAAAGTCTTTAGTCAATTAGTGACTCTTATGTTATATGGTAAGGTGGCATGTTTGGTGGAATTTTTGTGGCTTAGTCATCACAAGTGGGGCCCACACCCACTAATAAATAAGTCTTCTCGAAATTCACCAAATGAAGATAGTCACACTTACTAACGGATGAAAATGTTTCAGCAAAGATCATATATTCCAATAGTCACGTGATTTGCTTCAAAAATTTCATATGAAGTTATACTAAGTAATAGCAACGGGATTAAAAATTCTAAGAGAGCACGGTACAATATTTATCAAGAAGATCATACATATTTTTCTCTACTTAGATCCGCCATTATCTGTTTTCGCAAAAGACAAGTGTGATAGGGATTGTCTAGCGTATCGTCTTAGGTATGTCAATGCTATCCCTTCTTCCTTTTTGGCATGAACCACGATACAAACAAAATGAGAAAATGCACAACTTCCATAAATGACTCTATTCATTGAAATACTAGAGGACCCTATGTTATTGATTCCAAATGTGTCCTGTTATTCTATCGTCTGTTCATAGTCTCAAAAAATACGTAAATTGATAAAGTTTACTTCATGATATTAATCAAAAGGCATAAAGGTCTTATGACATTCTAATAGATTTTATTGACACAATTCTCATGCATTTCATTCATTTATACATGTACATTGACCCCTGACAAGATGGTGTTATATACATGTATATGGGATATGAGAAAATGTTACAATGTTATATACCCACCACCACCTGACCAGCTAGTATATGTTGTTGATTTTGCCCACAGTGGCCGAGATGATATGATGGGATGCCCTAAGAGGATTTATGATGTTATTAATGCATATACCTATGCATGGTATGACATTTATATGCATATGCATGCCATTATAATATTAAATAATTTACAGAGCTATTCAGACATACATGTTGAGTATTTTACTCCATGTTTCTTTCGTGTCTATTATTACTAATTTTCCTTCCTTACATACTTGGTACATTATTGGTACTCACATCCATTTTTCCAGGGGACGCTGCGTTTCATGCCCACATGTCCCGATAGACAGGTCGAGAGTCCTACAAGTAGGCTATCAGCTCAGTGAAAGATGTTGGTGGGCTCCATTTGCTCCGTTGGTCAGTGTGATTAGGACATGTATTGATTGGTATGGCGGGGCCCTATCCAATCCTATATGATATTTATTGCCATGCCCCTAACTCGGGGAGCGCGTCCTGCGCTCAACTGAGTGAACTCGGACGAGGAAGCCTATTAGATTTCTTCTACCCAAACTAATACATGGATAAAGAAGAGATTTACTCCATTAATAAAACACTAAGTAGTTTCCACTAGTAACATCCATTTCATTTCTATTCGTAGCATCATTCATAATTTCCAAAATATTGCAAGTTTAAATATATAATTAAAATCTTGCCCTACAAATAGCAATATTTCTATTTTTAACTCCCAACATCAACCACCACCAACAACTTTTCTCCGAAGCCTCTAAGTTCAACAAAAGAGTCATATGGAAATGCCGGCAACAAGGCTCTTACTATACCTCAAAACACAAATTACTTGAGAAACAAGAGATACATGACCCCGGAATAAAGTGGGGCTCGCCAAGTCAGCTGAAGAGGGTGAGTGTATCGCTATCACTAATCATTGCCGCCTGCTGTGGAATCAACTGCATCCATTATATATGCAGTGCCCCCGGCAAAAGTGTAACGACCCGGCCGGTCGCTCCGTGAGATTTACCCCATTTCCCCTATTTCAACATTTGTTATATATCGCTATCCTATTTTTTATATGCTGGATCAATTGGTTTGGGTCCGGAGTGGTTATGGTTAGAATTTAGGCATTTAGCCTTTTAAAGTAGCCTACTAGTTAAGAAAGTCAACTAAGAGTTGACTTATTGGTAAACGACCTCGGAATGTGGATTTTATGGATCGGATAGTATTGTTAGGTGATTTGGGACTTGGAGTGTGTTATGAATATTTTGGTGATGTCCAGTGTAAAATTAGGCTTGAATTGCCGAAAGTTTGTTTTTGGAGATTTCCGGTCGGTAGTGGAAAATAGGCTATCGGGGTTGGAATGGAATTATGGAAGTTGGAGCAGGTTTGTAATGTCATTTTGGATATGTCTGCAAAATTTCAGGTCAATCTGAGGTGTTTTGGTTTGTTTCAGCGTAGTTGGCGAAATATGGAAGTTTCAAAGTTCTTAGGCTTGAATTTGATGTAAATTTGGTGTTTTCGTGTTGTTTTTTGTTTTTTTAAGGCTCGACTAGGTTTGAATGATTTTACAGGATATGTTGGTATGTTTGGTAGAGGTCCTGAGAGGTTCGAGATTGATTTCAGATGGTTGATGGGTAGTTTGGAGTGACTTTGGTAAATTTGCTGTTGCTGGTGTTTTCGCACTTGCAGATAGGGAGCCGCAGGAGCGGACAACTGTCCGTAGGTGCGAGGAATTTGTCGCACCTGCGATGTCGCTGTTGCAGAAGGAACATCGCACCTGCGAAGTCACAGGTGCGGAGAAATGGTTCTAGGCGCAGGATTTGCCCGTTAAGTAAGTTTTTGCAGGTGTGCACGTGCGACCACAGGTGCGGCTAATTGTCCGCATGAGCGGAAATGACTGGGTAGAAATAGTATAAAAAGGACCCTCCGCGAAATTTCTTATTTTCCATCAATTTGCATGCGAGAGGAGTCCTTTGAAGGCGATTTAGAGAGGAAATTCAAGATTCTTCAGCAAAGGTAAGTTAGTTGCTAATATTGTTCCTATGCTATTTTGTTTGGATTAGGCTTGGAAATTTAAGGGTTTGCGTAGGAAAAGGTTGGGAAGAAGGGGGTGGATAGGCAATTGTGATCCGAATTTGATGATTTTGGTATGAGTAGAATTGTGGGAGGATGAGGTTTCTAATGATGTAAAAATTGTCGAATTTTGAGACGTGGGCCCGGAGCTCGGGTTCTGCAAAATTTTGAGATTTTTGTGTAATTTGATAGTTTTTGATTGGGTTGTGTTCCTTGGTTATATATTGACAATGTTAACTGGTTTTGGCTAGATTCGGAGCAATCGGGAGCCAATTTGAGGGGCAAGAGAATTGCGGACTAGTGTCGTGGCCCAATAGAGTTAAGTAATGGTTATAAATCATGTCCTGAAGGTATGAAACCCCAGACTGCATTATTTTCTCATTGAATTTGTAATGGCGCACATGTCGGATGAAGAGTATGTGGCGCATACTAATTTTTGGATTGGACTAAGTTCTCCTCGCGGCGACTAATGAGTTGAATATTTACTCAAAACCTTATGTTAATTATGCTCTAAAGAATTGTCTAATATTTGGGCTGTGAGTCATGTTTGGGGCCTGGTGCCGATCAGTTTTAACCCCTTGGAGGCTATTTTACTGATATACTCACTACTTTGAAACTATGATTTTTCACTCAATCTTTCTTGTGAAATTGTTGACACTCCTATTTGATGATATTATGATTTTTTTGAAATGAAATACTAATTGGGTCGAGAACCCCGTTTTATTTATGGCCCGAGTGGCATGTTGAGAGTGTCTGACTGAGTGCGGCCGAGGGCCAATGTTGTGAGGATATTTATGATATGAGACAGGACGAGAGATTGAGAGTGATTGATGCCATGATTTGGCTGTTTATTTAGCGTTTGGGCTGAAGGAGCCCCTCCGAAGTCGGAGTCTTTACACAACCCCAGTGAGCGCAGGTACCTACCGAGTGCCGAGTGCCGAGTAACGAGTGATTTGGGAGGTATGAGTGACTGTGAGGTGCTGAGTGACTGATTATGAGAGACTGTGAGGCATGCCCGAGGGGATGATTATGATACATGTTTTTGCCCGAGGGACTACTGATGATTTTACTACCTTCACTCTTAGCTTATGAAATACGCTTTACCCGACGGGCCTCTATATGATTCATTTCATTTTAATACTAGACCTTTCGGTTGAAGTTGTTGAAAAATGTATATTTTAAAAGAGTTTTTTTTTTCTGAAGTTGATTTTTAAGGCACAACGATTTTATACATCTATGTTATACTATTGGAAAGTAAGGTGGTGTATATTATGACTTGATGGCATTGATTTTTGTGTGTTTCCTTACTACATAGACTAGATTTATTCTCATTACTACTGAGTTGGCGTACTCACTTTACACCCTGCACCTCTGTGTGCAGATTCAGGAGCAGATATCGAGCATTAGCCTTTATTTCACAGTGGAGCCGTATCGTGGGATATAGAGGTAGTTGTTCAGCGTTCGCAGCATCTCTGTTTTCCCTTCCTGTTGTCCTTAGCTTTGATTCGGAGTTTTTGTATTATAATAGTTTAGGCTTATTTCACTAGATGCTCATGACATGTTGGCTCCGGGTTTTGGGGGATGGCAGTACTGTATAAAATTGGCCTGTTATACTAAGAAATTTTCTGTATATTTTTATGAAATTCTTGAAACCTAAATGTGATTTTCAAAAGAAATTGCGAACATGCGGTGGTTGGCTACCCTAGTTCCACGATAGGCGCCATCACGGCCAGTTAGGATTTGGGGTCACGACCAAAAAAGGATTTTAATACTATCGAATAGAACTAGTGTGTAACGCTAAAATTCCTCTTTCAAAATAGCATGGCCATCTAAGAAAAAGGAAAGCCATAGAAACAACAAGTCACAATCAATAATATTGGGCATTGACTGGTTATCTCCGTGCCATATTGTTGTTGATTGTCACGTTAAGACAGTGACCTTAGGTATACCGGGGTGTTCGAGGGTTGAGTGGAGAGGTTCTTCCGAGTATATGCCTAGCCGGGTGATTTCTTACCTGAAGGCTCAGCGCATGGTTGAGAAAGGGTGTTTATCTTATTAGGCCTTTGTGAGGGATATCGGTGGTGAGACTCCCTCTATTGATTCTGTTCCTGTGGTCCACGACTTTTTGAATGTGTTTCCTGCAGACCTGCTAGGCATGCAACACGACAAGGATATTGATTTTGGTATTGACCTGGTGCCAGGAACTCAGCCTATTTCTATCCCACCATATCGTATGGAACCAACGGAGCTAAAGGAATTGAAGGAGCAGCTTTAGGAGCTCCTGTATAAGGGGTACATTCGGTCTAGTGTGTTAACTTGGGGTGCACCGGTGTTGTTCGTGAAGAAGAAGGATGGGTCCATATGTATGTGTATTGACTATCGGCAGTTGATTAGGGTTACAGTGAAGAACCGGTATCCTTTGCCCCGCATTGATGATTTGCTTGACCAGCTTCAGGGAGCCAGAGTGTTTTCCAAGATTGATTTGAGATCTGGGTATCATTAGTTGAGGATTCGGGATTATGATATTCTGAAGACTGCTTTCAGGACCAGATATGGTCATTATGAGTTTTTGGTTATGTCGTTTGGGCTGATCAATGCCCCAGATGCGTTCATGCAATTAATGAACATCGTGTTTCATCCTTATCTTGATTCCTTCGTCACTGTGTTCATTGATGACATCCTGGTTTATTCTCATAGCAAGGAAGAGCGCTCAGCATTTGGGAGTTGTGTTGCAGAGGTTGAGGGAGGAGAACCTTTATGCGAAATTCTCCAAGTGTGAGTTTTGGCTTGGTTCGGTAGCTTTCTTGGGGCACGTGGTGTCTAGTGAAGGGATTCGAGTTGATCCAAAGAAGATAGAGGCGGTGTAGAGTTGGCCCATACCGTCCTCAGCTACAGAGATTAGGAGTTTCCTTGGTTTGGCAGGTTATTACTGTCGTTTTGTGGAGGGATTCTCTTCTATTGATTCGCCTTTGAACAGATTGACCCAAAAGGGTGCTCTATTCAGATGGTATGATGAGTTTGAGGGGAGCTTTCAGAAGCTCAAGTCAGCATTGACTACAGCTCCAGTACTAGTTTTGCCTGCTGGTTTGGAATATTACACAGTGTATTGTGATGCTTCTAGAGTTGGCTTGAGAGCGGCATTGATGCAGGACGCTAGGGTGATTGCCTACGTCTCCAGACAGTTGAAGGTGCACGAGAAGAATCACCCAGTGCACGATCTTGAGTTAGCTGCCATTGTTCATGCCTTGAAGATTTGGCGGCATTATTTGTATGGAGTGCAGTCTGAGATTTTCACTGATCATCGCAGTTTGCGGTATCCGCTGAGGCAGAAGGAGTTGAATTTCCGTCAGAAGAGATGGTTAGAGCTCCTCAAGGATTATGACCTCACTATCTTCTATCACCCGGGGAAGGCCAATGTAGGTGGCTGATGCCTTGAGTCGCAAAGCAGAGAGTTTAGGGAGTTTAGCCTACCTTTCAGTAGCAGAGCGGCTGTTAGCTCTTGATGTTCAAGCCTTAGCAGGTCAGCTGGTGAGATTAGACCTAGCAGAGCCCCCGCGGGTGTTGGCTTGTGTGGCCTCCAGGTCTTCCTTTTACGATCAGATTAGAGCACGCCAGTATGATGATCCACATCTACTTGTTCTTCAGGACAGGGTCCGCGCCGTGATGCCAGCTATGTGGTTATTAGTGATTATGGGGTCATGAGGATGCAGTGACGGATTTGCGTGCCCAAAAGAGATGGGCTTCGAGATTTGACTATAGCAGAGGCTCATAGTTTGCGTTATTCCATCCATCCGGGTGCCGCGAAGATGTATCAGGATTTGAGGCAGCATTATTGGTGGAGGAGGATGAAGAAGGATATTGTGGAGTTTGTGGCTTGGTGTCTTAACTGTCAGCAGTTCAAATATGAGCACCAGAGACCTGGTGGATTGTTTCAAAGGTATGATATTTCGGAGTGAAGTGGGAGCGAATCACCATAGACTTCGTAATTGGACTCCCACGGACTTCGAGGAGGTTTGATGCTATATGGGTTATTGTGGATCGGCTGACCAAGTCCCCACACTTTATTCCTGTTGGTACTACGTATTCTTCAGAGGTTTGATGCTATATGGGTTTGCATAGGGTTCCAGTTTCTATCATTTCCGACAGAAGCACTCAGTTCACATCTCTGTTTTGGAGAGTTGGGTACTCAGGTTGAGTTGAGCACATCGTTTCATCCTCAGACCAACAAGCAGTCGTAGCACACCATTCATATTTTGGAAGATATGTTGCGTGCTTGTGTGATTGACTTTGGTATGAANGGGGGGGGGAGGGGGGGGCAGATTATGATACATGTTTTTGCCCGAGGGGCTACTGATGATTTTACTACCTTCACTCTGAGCTTATGAAATATGTTTTGACTGAGGGGCCTCTATATGATTCATTTCATTTTTATACTAGACCTTTCGGTTGAAGTTGCTGGAAAATGTATATTTTAAGAGGGTTTTTTTTTCGGAAGTTGATTTATAAGGCACGACGATTTCATTCATCTATGTTATACTATTGGAAAGTAAGGCGGTGTATATTTTGACTTGATGGAATTAATTTTTGTGTGTTTACTTACTACTTAGACTCGATTTATTAACATTACTACTGAGTTGGCGTACTCACATTAATCCCTACACCTCTGTGTGCAGATTTAGGAGCAGATATCGAGCATTAGCCTTTATTTTACAGCGGAGCCATATCGTGGGATATAGAGGTAGTTGTTCAGCGTTCGCAGCATCTCTGTTTCCCCTTCCTGTTGTACTTAGCTTTGATTCGGAGTTTTTGTATTATAATAGTTTATTTCGGCTTATTTCACTAGATGCTCATGACATGTTGGCTCCGGGTTTTGGGGGATGGCAGTACTGTATAAAATTGGCCTATTATATTAAGAAATTTTCTTTATATTTTTATGAAATTCTTGAAACATAAATGTGATTTTCAAAAGAAATTGCGAACATGTGGTGGTCGGCTACCCTAGTTCCACGATAGGCGCCATCACAGCCGGTTAGGATTTGGGGTCGTGACAAAAAGGGATGTTAGTACTATCGAATAGAACTAGTGTGTAACACTAAAAGTCCTCTTTCAAAATAGCATGGCCATATAAGAAAAAGGAAAGCCATAGAAATAACAAGTCACAATCAATAATATCTACATCCCAATTGAAAAATAATAATTTTCAAAATACGAAAGTAATACATGTTTTTTGTTGGGAGATCATTAGTATAGATAATACCACAGTTCAAGATAGCATAGTCCACAATACAACTGTTCACAATGCCACTATTCACAATGCCACCATACTCTTGGCACATAGTCCGATCACGGCCCGATCGGCTAGGCCGCCTTATTTGAAGGCATCGACCACAATCACAATTTATATCTCAACTTAAGCACAATCACCGTCATATGTGCGGCATGGCATCCGATTGAGGGGAATAATTTCAGTACAGTATCATGTGGTTCGACATCATCTGTTTTTACCAATAATCTCATCCCAATTGAGGGGAATAATTTCATCACATCAATCTCATCCAAAATAAGGGGAATATTCACAATTCACTCCTACGCCAACATGTGTAGTTTTGGGGTATAGATTATTTCAACCACCCTTCCTTGGTGACTATCAATTCTCCCAATAATATTTTTATAGTGATTTGAACCCAAAGGTAACTTAAATACAAATGTACTCACCTCAACATCTTTCACATTATATAAATCTTCTATAGTCTTTTCAACCACTCACAACTAAAATATTTCCTTGGCTCTTTTGGCCATTCACAAGATTCGTTATTCATTGCACAATGGTCGTATTTCATATTCAACACTTCCATTTATTTCAATTTCAAAGATCACCATCAAAATTTCAACATATAAAATATTTCAGCACAATCATATACCTCAAATTCATTAGTAATGGAAACTTCAAACACAAAAGGTTTCATCCAAAATAATGGGGTTTATCAACCAGCAATAGAAACGCACATCCAAATCATAAACAATCAATACACCATTTACTCTTGCAAAACTCGTTCCCAAAAACAACAATGTACAATTTCAACATCTGAGTATGTAAGAACTCGAGACACACTGGATACATTTATAAAGCAGAGCATTAGTTCAATAGCCACCTATGGGCATGAATTGGGTACAAAATCATTCAGGCAATTCTATTTTTGAAGTCATTTTTAAACAGTTTAGTCGAGGCTCATTTCAAATTTTTTATTACATTCTATCATTTAATTGGTGCCAATAGCCACAATTATAACTTAAAATCTTGGCACGTTCTCGACACTCTATTTCCCAATTCATTATTTCATTTTCAAGCATCTTTATAGATTATCATCAACAAAACATTTTCAATCAAGACTTTAAGTACACATATGAACAATTTAGAGCCTTAAGCATATCGAGTTTTTCACACCCAATTGGTATACTAGTTTTCATTTAAAACACGACTCAAAGCCATAACATTTCAATACACAAACCATACTTTGAACATCTATCTTTCAACATAAGGCTCATTCGGAATAATTATGTTTATATGGAATTACATGGAATATTGAAATTAGGAGTCTTGAGCCAACCATACTTGAACTTACGGGAATATTATGGGATTCCATTCTAAGAGGGAAGTTTAGCCAACATACCTCAAATTCGCCCCTTAATGGTACTAATATGATCCACTACACTAAGAAACTTCAATCTACAATAACAACATCCAATAGGAACAATATTAATAACAAATTCCATAGTTTAGGCCATTTAGACATTTTATCAAACACCTAGTAAGCATAAATCTCTACATCTCCTAATCAAAGAATTAGTTCATCCCACTACTACCATATACGAACAATTTATCACACTATCATTCTTAAACAATTTATAACTCCCAACACCACATCCATGACCATCCATGTCACGACCCCAAATCCTAAGCCGACCATGATGGCGCCTATCATGTAACTAGGCTAGCCAACCATTACCTACTATCATAATATTTCACAATTTCCAAAACTATACCGGTATTTCACAAAAAAAAGTCCCCTTTCACTTAATCAAATTAAAGCAGCAAAATAAAAGAAACAATTTATACACTACCCCAAAACCTGGAGTCAACTGTCATGAGAATTAGACTATAAATACAATGTACAATAAGGTGACTTTCTACTACAAAAGTCTGAAGTACAACAGAAAAAACTATGAATTGTGGAAAGGAAATGAGGTGAGCTGGGGACGCTGAGCAGCTACCTTGATCCTCAAACAAAATCCAAGCACGTTCGAAAATCAACTAGTGAGATGATCTGGTACCTGGATCTGCACACAGAGGTGCAGGGAGTAACGTGAGTACGCCAACTTAGTAAGTAATCAAAGTAACTAAAAACCTGATTGTAGTGACGAGCATCTATAAATCATGATTTCATAAAATAGTAACTCAACTTTTATTAGACGTCTCGAATAAAGAAGGGAGAGAAAGAAGTAAAATTCAGAATGCATCAGCCATATGGGCACATTATCTGTAACGACCTACCGGGTTGTTCCGAGAGTTTAGCTCCGTTTTCCCCGTTTATGCTTTATTTTATGTGGTTCAACTTCATTTATGTGTGTTGGGTTGGTTGGTTCGGGTTCAGAGTGGTCATGGTGAGAATTGAGGCATTTAGTCTCTTAAGGTAGCCTAATAGTTGAGAAAGTCAACTGAGAGTTGACTTATTGGTGAACGACCCCTGAATGCGAATTTTATGGCTCAGATGGTTTCGTTAGGTGATTTGGGACTTAGGATTGTGTTCGAAATGGAGTTTTTATATCTGGTGTAGAATTAGGCTTGAATTGGCGAAAGTTAATTTTTGGCGATATCCGCTCGGCAGTGGAAAATAGGCTATCGGGGTCGGAATGGGATTCTGGAAGTTTGGACTGGTCCGTAATGTCATTTTGGATATGTGTGCAAAATTTTAGGTCAATCGGAGGTGTTTTGATTGAATGCGGCGTCGTTGGCGAAATTTAGAAGTTTCAAAGTTCATAAGTTTGAATTTGATGTAATTTTTGTGTTTTCATGTTGTTTTTGGTGTTTCGAAGGCTCGAATAAGTTTGATTAATTCTATTGGATATGTTAGTATGTTTGGTTGGGACCCCGAGGGGCTCGGGATTGATTTCGGATGGTTGGCGGAGTTTTGAACTTTGAAATTTGCAGCAAATGGCTGCTGGTATAAGTTTCTGGTGTTGGCCACACGTGCGGATGGGTAGCCACAAGTACGATGCCGCAGGTGCAGAAGTCCACGCGCAGGTGCGAAGGGAGTCTAGGCAGGAGGAGTCCACAGGTGTAAAGGGATGGCCGTACCTGCGAAGCCGCAGGTGTGGAGAAGGGGTTGCAGGTGCGAGAATTTGGTCCATTAGTGGGATTGCGCAGGTGCGCACCTGGGACCATAGGTGCAAGTCCGCAGGTGCGATTAAAGGTCCGCAGGTGCGGAATTGCTGGGCAGAACAGTACAAAAGAGGTCTTCCTGAAATTTTATTCATTTCAAATTGTTGCATGCGGTTGGAACTTATTGAGGGCAATTTGAATAGAGAATTCGTGGGTCTTCAGTGGAGGTAAGTTACCGGGTTATTAAAGTCGTTTCAATGCTATATTGTTCGGATTAGGCTTGTAAATTGAATGACTTAAGTAAGAAAAATTTGGGAAAATGGGAGGAAATATTTAGGAATTTCTTTTGGCCATTTTAGTAGGCAATTTTGGTCCGACTTTGATGTTCTTGGTATGTACGAACTCATGGGAGGATAAGGGTTTTTGTGATGCAAATTTTATCTAATTCCAAAGCGTGGGCCTGAGGCCCGGGTTTGGCCGAATTTTGAGTTTCTTGTATAATTTGATAGTTTTCGATTGGGTTGTGTTCCTTTTGGTATATATTAATGATGTTAAACTAGTTTTGGCTAGATTCGGAGCAATCGAGAGCCAATTCGAGGGGCAAGAACATAGCGGGCTAGTAATGTGGCTCGGCAGAGGTAAGTAATGGTTATAAATCTTGTCCTGATGGTATGAAACCCCAGACTTCATATTTCTCACTGATTTTAGAATGGCACACATGTCGGATGATGAGTATGTGGCGCACACTGATTTTTGGATTGGACTTGGTCCTCTCCGCGGAAACTATTGAGTTGCGTATTTTACTCTAAACTATATGTTAAATTGTGTTCTAAATATTTATGAAATATTTGGGCTATAAGCCATGTTTGGGGCCTCGTGCCGACTTGCTTGGACCCCTTGGGGGCTTTTTACTATTTTTTAATTCACTGATTTTTGATGATTTCACTCAGTAACATTGTGCTTACTATTTTTGAAACTCAACTTAATTTACACTACTTTGAGATTTAAAATGATTTATTGGGTCGAGTACCTCTTTTTACTGATTCGCCCGAGGGGCTTTTGAGAGGTTCTGACTGATGAGGCCGAGGGACTGATTAGTGAAGATATGACACGCCACGAGGTGGCTTGATATTAGCGCTTGGGCTCAAGGAGCCCCTCCGGAGTCGGCACACACCCCCAGTGAGCGCACCGAGTGCCAAGTGCCGAGTGCCAAGTACCGAGTGACGAGTGATTGGGAGGCATGAGTGACTGTGAGGTATGCCCGAGGGGCTAATTATGAGTTATTGTGAGGTATGTCCGAGGGGCTGATTATGAGTGACTGTGACACATGGTAGAGGGGCTGATTATGATACACGTTTTTGCCCGAGGGGCTACTTATGATTTTACCACTTTCACTCTGAACGTATGAAATATGATTTGCCTGAGGGTCCTTGTAACGACCCGGCCAGTCGTTTCGAGAGTTTAGCCCTTTTCCCCCGTTTTGGCTTCATTTTATGTGGTTCACCTTCATTTATGTGTGTCGGTTCGGTTGGTTCAGGTTCAGAGTGGTCATGGTGAGCATTGAGGCAATTAGTCTCTCAAGGTAGCCTAATGGTTGAGAAAGTCAACTCAGAGTTGTCTTATTGCTAAACGACCTCGGAATGCAGATTTTATGGCTCAAATAGCTTCATTAGGTGATTTGGGACTTGGGAGTATGTTCGGGATATTTTTGTGATGTCCGGAGTAATATTAGGCTTGAATTGGCGAAAATTGGTTTTTGGCGATTTCCGGTCGGCAGTAGAAAATAGGATATTGAGGTTGGAATGGAATTCCAGATGTTGGAACAGGTTCATAATGTCATTTTGGGTATGCCTGCAAAATTTCAGGTCAATCAGAGGTGTTTTGGTTGGTTTCGGCGTAGTTGGCGAATTTTAGATGTTTCAAAGTTCTTAGGCTTGAATTTGATGTAAAGTTTTTGTTATCGTGTTGTTTTTGGTGTTCCGAAGGCTCGACTAAGTTTGAATGATGTTATGTGATATGTTGGTATGTTTGGTTGGGGCCCTGAGGGGCTCGGGATTGATTTCAGATAGTTGACGGGAAGTTGGAGTGAATTTTTGGAAGATCTGCTGTGCTGGTTGCTGGTGTTTTCACACCTGCGAAAGGGGAGTCGCAGGTGTGATTGTGCAGGTGCGGAAGGGGAAGTCGCAGGTGCGAAGTCTGGCTGTGTAGGAGAGGTCCGCAGGTGCGAGGAGTATGTCGCACTTGCGATGTCGCAGGTGCGTAAGGGTGGTTGCAAGCGCGAGGTTTTGGCCGTTAAGTTAGTTATCGTAGGTGCGCACCCTGGGCCCGCAGGTACGACCTGTTGTCTGCAGGTGCGGAAATGACTGTGCAGAACAGTATAAGAGGACCCCCCTCCGCGATATTTATTAGTTTTTCATCCAATTGAATGCGGGATGTGTCCATTGAGGGGGTTTTGAGAGGGGATTTCCAGGTTCTTCAGCAAAGGTAAGTTCTTTGATTTGTTAATCCCGTTCCTATGCTACTTTGTTAAGATTAGGCTTCAAAATTTAAGTATTTGAGTAGGAAAAAGTTGGAAAATGGGAGGAAAGAATTGGGATTACCTTTGAGGTTTTGGAATAGCAATTGTGGTCTGATTTTAGTGTTCTTGTTATGTATATAATCGTGGGAGGACGAGGTTTCTAATGATGTAAAAATTATTGAATTCCGAGGTGTGGGCCCAGGGCTCGGGTTTGGCCGAATTTCGAGATTTTTGACTAAATTGATAATTTTTGATTGGGTTCTGCTCCTCGAGTATATATTGATAATGTTAACTGTTTTTTTTGCTAGATTCAGAGCAATCGGGAGCCAATTTGAGGGGAAAGAGCATCGCGGATTAGTTTTTTGACCCGTTAGAGGTAAGTAATGGTTATAAATCTTGTCCTGAGGGTATGGAACCTCGGACTGCATGATTTTTTCCCTGAATTTTGAATGGCGCACATGTCGGATGACGAACATGTAGCGCGTACTAATTTTGGATTTGACTAGGTCCTCTCCACGACCACTAATGATTTGCGTATTTACTAAGGAACTTGTGTTAAATTATGTTCGAAAGATTTGTGAAATATTTGGGCTATAAGCCGTGTTTGGGGCCTCATGCCGATCTGTTTAGACCCTTTGAGGATGTTTTACTGCTGTTTTTTCCTCACTACCAGTTGATGGTTTTACTCATCATCATTATGCATACTGTTTTATTTGAAACTCAACCTAATTTACACTATATGAGCATTAAAATGATGTTTTTAGGTCGAGTACCCCGTTCTATTACTTCACACGAGGGGCTTTTCGAGTGGTTCCACCGAGTGTGGCCGAAGGCCAAGATTGACGGTGAGGTGCTGAGTGATATTAGTGCTTGGGCTGAAGGAGCCCCTCTGGAGCCTGTACACACCCCCAGTGAGAACACCGAGTGCGAGTAACGAGTGATTGGGAGGCATGAGTGACTGTGAGGTACCGATTGATTGTGAGGTGCTGAGGGATTGTGAGGCATGCCCGAGGGGCTGATTATGAAACATGTTTTTGCCCGAGGGGATACTATGATTTTTTTGCATTCATTGCATACCAGATCCTTTGTTTAATGTTGTTAAAAATGTGAATTCTTTAAAGGGCATTTTATGAAGTTGATTTTAAGACATGATGATTTCGTATACTTATGTTATACTACTGGAAAGTAAGGCTGTGAATATTTTGACTTGATGGCATTGATTTTATATGTTTCTTGCTGATCAGACCTGATTTATTTTCATTACTACTGAGTTGGCATACTCACATTACTCCCTGCACCTCTGTGTGCAGATTCAGGAGCAGATATCGAGCGTTAGCTTTTATATATATATCGTAGTGAAGCCAGATAGTGGGGATATAGCGGTAGCTGTTCAGCTTTCACAACATCTCTACTTTTCCTTCCTGTTGTATTTAGCTTTGATCCGGAGTTTTGTATCATAATATTTTATTTTGGATTATTTCACTAGATGCTCATGACATGTTGGCTCCGGGTTTTGGGGTGACAATAATGTATATATAAAACTTGCCTATTATGTTAAGTAAACTTTCTATATATTGTTATGAATTGCTTGAACTTAAATGGGATTTTCAAAAGAAATAGTGAACACGCGGTAGTCGGCTAGCCTAGTTCCACGATAGACGCCATCACGGCCGGTTAGGATTTGGGGTCGTGATAGGCCTCATTATGATTCATTTTATTTTCATAATCGACCGCATTCTTTCTCTTGAAATTGGCCTATCTTTCTGTTGAGGTCTGCGATCCCTCGGTGCATTATGCGATTCGCATGTTAGTTCTGCGACGTACTCTTGTCAAATATGCGATCGTTTTTCCATGTTCTTGAGTGTTTAAACCTCATGCAGTGCAAAACATCAAAATTCTATAAGTATAAAGGTAAATGCTCTTGAAACAAGCTATAATCTAAGAAAGTTTGGTATTAAATATGCCGAAATTCCCCGGCACATCAACACCCCCAACTTAAACTCTTGCTTCTCCTCAAGCAACTAAAATGACTCTATCTTAACTTAAACTTTAACTACAAGACCGGAAATAACTATGATCACGGACAATGTTAATTGTCAGTACTACAAGCATGCATTCATCCAATTACCCGTTATGAACAGTTACTACTATTTACAAGGAAACTACTCAACTTGTGAACTTTGAGCCTCGAGCTATTTGACAAAATGTTACTCTCAGCTGAGTGTACTTGCACCCGACTTCAAGAACTCAACTACTATTACACTCCACAGTACATATGCCCTCACCACAAAGAAAGAAAGTCTCAACTCACAATATTTACAATAACAACAACAAGGGACATATTTACACAAACACTCACACTCACAAAGAATTTCAAGTGTTACAACACATCATACCATAGGCTTACCCTTATTTAAATTCGTCGCCTTTTTAAGAACATTCGGTTGGAGATCCCATAAGGACTTTCTGGCTTGTAATGTAGGCTTAGGGAAAGGTTGGATAATCATTTGGGTACAAGTGACTAAACCCTCCTTGAACACTACTCATATCTTTCTCTTTCAGTACCTTTGCTTCTTTTTAAATCTCATACCCTCATTGGTGTTTAGCTACCAACATAGAACTACCTCACTGAATTTCTTCAAAGCTTCCATAGATATATATTTATTGTTTAAATACATTTGTATCTCTCTTTGTTTTTTTTTTTTGTATCGTTTTTATTTTGGAGCTTGAACAATTTTCATTTGAATCTTTTGAGGTGTATGCTCTACACTCAATATACAACCTAGCCAATATCTTATTCTTTCACCAAACCCCCAACTTAGGCTTTTTGCCTCATTTTCAATATTCAAGGACGGACGGGTTCAAAAGAGGGTAATTACTTTTCAAAACGGGGAAGGCTCCTAATGAGGTGTCCAACAAAAAGGCTAAAGGCTCCAATGGGAAACTACTAGTGTTCATGAAAACATTTGGTAGCTTAAAAGGTTCAATGGGTTTCTCAATATCACAGAGAATGCCTAAGGTCATTTCTCCAACTCAATGTAATTATTATTAGCACCAAAAAACAAATTGGGCAAGTTCTAGCGGACATAAGTAAACACAAGAATTATTGATACAAACATCTAACACACACGACACATGACTGTTTAGTTCAACATTGTTTTAGCTGAAGAGTCAGGGCTTGCCGATTCAAAAATTTCATTATTTACATGTATAATTCTAAGTACACATACAGTCAAAAGGGGAGCCTCAAGTTCACAGAGTTGATTTTTTTCTTTTGTTTTTTATTTTTTATAGGAAGGGTATGGATTATTTACTGATATACATGCTTGAGACTAGGCACTTACACTAAACCGATCAATATGTTTCGTCCTAGTGCCATGGTTCTACTATTACACCCTTGGAAAAGAACTCAGCGAAGATAAATCAAAGGGAATTCATTACTAACAACTAAGGAAAAACTCGACATAAACTAGCAACTTGTTTTAGATTTTTTTATTTTTTTTATTTCTTATAACATGCAAACAAGAGTTAGCTGTAATGAAATTTATTAATATCACAAACGAGATATGTAGACTGCTTTACTGATAACTTGGAGATAACACATAAACAAAAACGAAAACAAAAACCATTCATACATAAAACAAAATTACAAGTACTATATTGTCCAAGTTGTCACAAAAATACGTACAACCACTACCCCCAACAAAAAAGTATGCATTGGCCCCAATGCATAAGAAATGAGAAGACAGAGTTAGGGGCTCCCTGGGGCGCGCTAAGCGCTACGGGAGTCGATGGTATGCTGGGTGGGGGAGGGATCCTCAACTGCCGCATGGGCAGGAGCATCTTACTGCTCAGCAGGAGGAATAACAGCTACTGGTGGTGGAGGAACTACTGGAGGCTCAGCAGCAAGAGTAATCAGAGTCTGAGATATGCCGCCCTCATCTGCTGACGACGGAACTGAGGTTGGGGCAGCTGTGTCCTTCAGAGAACGGTGAATAGCAAGCTGATTGAGCGCCTCCTCTGTCGGCTTTGCAACTGTAGTAATGGCTACCCCATTTCCCATCTCCTGAGGACCCTGCTCCTCATCAGAAGAAGAGGACTCCTCCTCAGACTACTCGCCCTTGGACTCTGAAAATGTCTGAACTCCTCTCCAGAAGGTATAGCAACAGGTGCAGGAGGAGATGAAGGCGGAGGGATAATCGGCGCGGCCTGGGCTGTCATCAGTGTGGAGAAATCAAGGCCTAGCCCAGGCTTGGAGGTACCAACTCCCTGCTCCCCTTCCTTGGGCAGGAGGGGTGAGAAGTCAAACTCCAGGTGCTGTAATCGTTGAGCTCTTTCTTCAAAGTGGACATATCGGTCCGGAGCTCTGGTAAGTGCCTAACCTCACCTCGCTCAACCTTTTCAATGCGTGCCTCAAGTCCTTGAAGGCGACCCTCAATGGTAGTCACTGAAGATTGAATAGGGGTGAGGGCCTGCCGGATCAAAGTAGGAAGTTCTCTCACGAGCTTGTCTACCTTAGCATTAGTATACTGAGCTAAGAGACCAAGCTGGGAGAGAACGGGTAGCAGAATGGCTGAAGGGATACCAGCACGGGCAGTAAGCTATAAGGCAATTGTGGATGGCTCTACTGTAGAACGCTGGGGCTCTAGGGGTTTTGCCGAAGGCTGAGACTCCGAGGGCTTTGCCTCTATAGGGGCAGGCATTCGGATTATAGGCGGAGAGCTGCTGCCCTGTGCCCTGCATCACTGATACGGGTGATGTTGATATCCTTGTCAGCCTTTTCCGCCTTGTCACATGTAGGTATAAGAGGGACCTTAGCAGCTCGACACAATGCAGTGATGAGGCAGGGGAAAGGAAATGAAGTCTTCTTCTGCCAATCTGGGACCCCAATCTCATGAAAAATAATGCCGGTCAAATCAACATTGATCCTTGACATAATGCAAGCAATGAGAATGGCCTTGTCAATGCTTAAATCCGTTTCGTTTCTGGTGGGAATGAAACGGGAGGCGACAAAAGCAAGCCAATATCTCCCTTCTCTAGAAAGATCTTCTTTGTAAATCTTGTGGTTGGGGGTAATCCAGGTCAGAGTCCCTCTTGTAACCACAGAGGCGACCCAAGCACGCTCTCCATCTTTGTTGGCCAGTTTGGCCTTGTATTCCGCCATGCTTGGGCGCAACGTTAAAAAATACCGAACATGGATGGCGGCCCGGTGACAATCCATTTCCACCCTCCTTGACTAACTGTGATGAACCAAAAGGTCATCCCGTATTTTGTTAGCTATATTCCGAGGTTGTAAAAAAAAAACCTCCTTCCATCTCACCTCGATTTGCGTGCGCAGCCCGAGCGTGTAGCCGGGAAGCCTTTATGTGAAAAACTAAGAAAAATTATAATTTTGTATTAGAAATTTGAATAAAGTTGACTTCGGTCAACATTTTTGGTAAACGGGCCCGGAAGGTCCTTAGGAAAATATGGGACCTGGGCGTATGTCCGGAACTGAATTCCGAGGTCCCAAGCTCGAGAAATGAATTTTTAAAGAAAAATGTTTTATGAAAATAAGAAATACTTTTGAAAATGAACCTTGATGCAAAATATGCGTTACCGGGCCCGTATTATGATTTTGGAGCTCGGAACAGGTTTAATATATGTTGTGTAACTTATCTATGAGATTTGGTGTCATTCCGAGTTGTATAGGTCAGTTCGGCACATTGTTAGCGAAGTCTAGAAAACTTAAAGTTCATAAGTTTGGTTCTTGGGGTTTGAGTGTGTGATTTCGAGTTTTAGCGTTATTTTGGGTGTTCCAAAGGCTCGAGTGAGTCCGTTTTATGATTTGGGACTCGTTCGTATATTTGGACTAGAGCTCGGGTGGGCCCAGGTGCCTTCCGGGCACCTAACGAGGCTAAAAAACCAGCAAGACATAGCTGATGGTGCACCTGTTCTTGTGTGACCACAAATGCGGTTTCCCAGTGTCAGGTGCGGGACCGCTTCTACGGTCCCCAGCATCGCAGGTGCGATCACCCAATGGCCTGGACAATTATTGCAGGTGCAGAATATATTCTGCAGGAGCGGAGCCGCAGGTGCGGGCCCAGGCTCCCTAGCCCATTTCCGCAGGTGCGAGATTTTTCTCGCAGGAGCGAGACTGCAAGTGCGGTGCCCGAGCCGCAAAGGTTCGGAATTACTGTGTAGGCAGTGTGTTTTATATACGAGTTTTAAACCCATTTATCTCATTTCATTCTTCTTCCTTGGGCGATTTTCCTCATTTGTTAAGGGCTAACGACCTGGTCTTCTAAGGTAAGTGAACTCTACTCAAAAATTAGCTTCATGCATGGATTCTAGCTTAATCAACTACATAAATTAGTGCAAAAATCAAGAATTTGGGTAGTAACCTAGAACCTGTAATCATTTGAGAATTTTCTGTGAATTGGCCATGATATCAAGTAAGAACCGTATATTAATGATCCTTAGGCTTTGGGTTAGTGTTCCTTTCGAGAATTATTGGAATCCGAGCGATCGGGCCCGGGGTCGAATTTTGGTATTTTTGGAAGAATGCTAGGAAATGAATAATTAGGCTATGGGCTCAATTTATTGAGTCGTTATTGATATACTTAAGTTAATTATGTCTAGGTATTGTTGTTCCGGAGTTGAATTCGAGAAGGAAAGCAGTGTTAGAGGCTTGATTGGATTCTTGGGAATTGAGGTAAGTGTCTTACTTAACCTTGTGCGGGGGAACTACCCCTTAGGGTTGAGTCTTCCTTGTTGATTGTAGTCCGAGTATGCTAGGTGACCAGTGTGTACTCGTACTTATTTTCAATTAGATTTCCGTTTTAGGATTCGTAGATCCTTATATTACCTGTGTATGATTTGTAATTGTTACACTTGAATCCTTGGTTGTTAATTTCATTTCTTCTTGTTTAAATTAGAATTACTTGTTCATGGATTCTTCGTTGGCTATTTGACTTTACTTTACTTAATTGAATATTCTACATCTCTTATCATCATGCTATATTTTCTTTCTAGCTTGCCTACTTTACTATAATTAGTGTCATCTAGCCTTATGGTTGACTAGCCATAGTTGGAACATCTATTCGTTGGAGTCAAGCATGCCCGTGAGTCTTACATTGTGATTTATATGACCATTCCCTCAAGTGCCACTTAGCTCTAATTGTGAGAAATTTATGTTATTGGTATTTACTTGATGTTGCCTATCATTGGGCCTTTTGTTGAGGCTGAGTATTATTCCGTGAAGTTAACCGTTTAGGTGAGATTGGTTATAGTTGTTCCCCTTGCCGGGATGTTATGGTTCCTGTTACTGTTTATGTTGTTAATGATAATGTTTGTACTATTGAATCCCTTGCCGAGTTTTTGTTGTTTTATTACGGGTTCTACTGTTAATGATATTGTTTCTATTATTGAATCCCTTGTCGTGATGTTATGGTTCCTGTTACTGTTTATGCTGTTAATGATATTGTTTGTATTGTTGACTCCCTTGTAGGGATGTTATGGTTCATGTTACTGTTTATGCTATTAATGATATTGTTTGTATTGTTGAATCCATTGCTGGGATATTGTGGTTTTATTACGGGTTATGCAGTTAATGATATTGTTTGTATTGTTGACTCCCTTGCCGGGATGTTATGGTTCCTGTTACTATTTATGCTGTTAATGATATTGTTTGTATTGTTCACTCCCTTGTTGGGATGTTATGGTTCATGTTACTGTTTATGCTGTTAATGATGTTGTTTGTACTGTTGAATCCCTTGCCGGGATGTTGTGGTTTTCTTACGGGTTATGCTGTTAATGATATTTTTTGTCTTGTTGACTCCCTTAATGGGATGTGGTGATTTATGGGTCATATTGTTTTGTTTTCCTTGCCAAACTGTTTTTCTTGATATTTTTTGGGTGAGGAAGAGTGTAAAGCAGGAAGGGTGATGTCATGTATTGTGAGGATGAGAGTAATAAAGCACGAAGGGTAATGTCGTGCCAGATTACGATATTAAAGCACGAAGGGTGATGCCATGCCGTGATTCACATTAAAAGCACGAAGGTTAATGACGTGTCGATATAGTGAGGTAAAAGCACGAAGGGTGATGTTGTGCCGTGATTCATGAACTGATGGTGCACGAGCTGCACTTTGGGCTGGAAGGGCATCGAATAAAGAACGGCCTGGATGAGAACTGCGAGGACCATGCCTCAAATATGCACCACTAAAGGTTCCGCGGACCGACTGAGGAGGCCTGAACGAACGACCTCTACCATCCTGAATCTGCCCCCTGGAAGGAGCACCACTAGAACCACCCGATCCACGAGGCCTCTTGGCCTCTTGGCCTCCCTCTCTTCCTGCTCCTAGCGGCGAACCAACTCAATATCTCGAGCAATATCAACCACCTTGCTCGAAGGTGGAACCTTATACCCTCTCCCAAGTCATAAAAAGGTAGAGCTGATAAGTGAGGACATCTACGAACCTCCTAATCCTCTCCCTATCAGTAGGGACCAACTCGGCGGCATGACGAGCCAACTCTGAAAACCGCATCTCATACTGCGTCACTTATAACTTCCCCTGACGCAGTTGCTCAAAATGCCTGCGTTTCTCATCCCTGTAAGACTGGGGTACATACTTCTCCAAGAAGATAATGGAGAACTGCTTCCATGTGAGGGTACTGAAACAACATGACCACGCCTCTCAAAAGACTCCCACCAAGTGAAAGCAGCACCAAAAAACTAAAAAGTAGCAAATGAGACCCCACTGGTCGGTAGAATCCCAGCAGTATGAAGCATTTTCTGAGACTTATCAAGAAAACCCTGGGCATCCTCGCCTTCAGCACCAATGAATGTCGGAGGCTGAAGTCTACAAAACTTCTCCTGCCTACAGTACTCATAATCTGGCATAGCTGGAACCACGAAGTTCTGAACTGGAGCAACCAGCTGGGCTGGAAGCTCCCCTGTATCAGATGGCCCTGAGTAACCTGCTTAGGTGTCCAGGCAACTGGAGTATGATTGCCTCCTGAGCAACTTCCTGAGCAAGGGTGGTACATACTGTAATGATCTGGGCCAAGGTCTCCTGAAGACCCGAAATAATAATAGGCAGCGTCGGTGTCTGAGCTTGTCCAGCTGGAGTATCTGCGGTAGGAATCTGCTCCTGAATAGTAGGGGGATCAACTGGTATTTCCCTGGCTGCCGCACGGGCTGGCCCCTACCTCTACCACGGCCTCGACTGCGGTCTCGACCTCTTGCTGGTCTAGCTAGTGGCTGATCACCCTGCTCGGTAGCGTGAGTCCTCACCATCTATAATAGAATGAAACAACAGAAGTTTAGATTTCTAAAATCAACAAAATGGCACGACACAGTTCAAGAAAAATGACATTGTTCCTACAGGTTCTACAGCCTATTGAGGATAAGTACAGACCTCTTCGTACCGATCCGCAAGACTCTACTAAATCTGCTTATCACCGTTGAGTCCTATGTAACCTAGGATCTGATAGCAACTTGTCATGACCCCAAATCCTAAGCAGGCCGTGATGGTGCCTATCATGGAACTAGGATAGCCAACCATTACCTACTATCATAATATTTCACAATTTCCAAAACTATACCGGTCTTTCAAAAAAAAAGGACCCCTTTCACTTAAGCAGATTAAAGAAGCAAAATGAAATAAACAATTTATACACTACCCCAAAACCTGGAGTCAACTGTCATGAGCATTTAGGACTATAAATACAATGTATAATAAGGTGACTTGCTACTACAAAATTCTGAAATACAAAAGACAAAACTATGAACTAGGGAAAGGAAAAGAGGTGAGCTGGGGACGCGGAGCAGCTACCTCGATCCTGGATCAAACTCCAAGCACGTCCGAAAATCAACTAGTGAGATGGTCCAATACCTGGATCTGCACACAGAGGTGCAGGGAGTAACGTGAGTACGCCAACTCAGTAAGTAATCAAATTAACTAAAACTTGAGTGTAGTGATGAGCATTTATAAATCATGATTTCATAAAACAGTAACTAACATATTATTAGAATTCTCAGATAAAGAAGGGAGAGAAAGCAGTAAAAATTAAAATGTGACAGCCATACAGGCACAATACCTCTCATAACAAGATATCTCAGTCACTCGTGACTCCACTATCACTATCTCATGCTCACACTAAACACTCGTACTCAACAAGTACCATGAATACACACAACTACTGCGACGGGCAACCCGATCCGATATATATATATATATATATATATATATATATACACACACACACACATACTAATGCGGCATGTAGCCCGATCCATATAACATACGCTGCTTCGTGCAGCCCGATCCATATAATAGTCGATTGCGCCCACAAGGGGTGTACAGACTCCGGAGGGGCTTCTACATCCCAAGCGCTATATTGTTGCTGCGTGCAGCCCGATCTAATATGTATACGATTGCGACATGCAGCCCGATCCATATATAATGTATATTGTTGCGGCGTGCAACCCGATACATATGTAATATATATAATATATATATTGTTGCGGCGTGCAGCCCGATCCATAACAATCTTCACATGCTCGGCTCTCGGTCTCACTTAGTCATCCCCACAAGCCCCTCGGGCAACTCATCTCAACTCACATGACTCAGCCCAAAGTACCTCGCAGAGTCTCAAAATAATGTGATAACAGTGAAAACAACAAGTAAAAAACATGACTGAGTTCACATTTGTTCTATCAGGATAGTGTGAGAATAATGTAAAAGTACCTCTGAGGGTCCAAATAGGTTGGAACAAGTCTCCAAACATGGCTCACAACCCATAAACAAGTACACATTTCTAAAATACAGGATGTCGTAATGTTTCAAATCGAATACATAGCTTAACAGTCGCTGCAGGATGGACCTAGTCACAATCCCTTTCGGTGCACGTCCACATGCTCGTCACCTAGGATGTGCGTCACCACATTTACCAAAACAATATAAAATATCAGGGATTCATACCCTCAGGTCTAGAGTTACAATCGTTACTTACTACAAAACAGCCCAAAAGTTACTCCGCGATGCTCTTGCCCCTCGAATTGGCTCCCAAATGCTCCGAGTCTATCACAAATCAGATCAATAACATCAAAAAAATTCTAGGGAGATGAACCCCAATCAAAAACTATCAAAGTTAGGCACAATTCCCGAAATGGGCCAAACTCGAGCCCCGGGCCCACCTCTCGGAATTCGATAAAAATAATAAAACTACAATCCTCATTCCCTCACGAGTCTATCCATACCAAATTTACAAAAATCCGACCTCAATTCCCACTCAAATCATCAAAAGAAAATTCCAATTCTCCCTCCCATTTTTCCCAAATTACTCCGTTAATTCCTTAAATTGCATGGTAAAAATCAATACTAATTCATCAAATTAAACCAAAAGTGATTGAAGAACACTTACCACAAGAATTCCACTGAAAATCTCATCCAATTCCTCCTTGTTCCAAGCTCTCTAGTGTTCTTTTGAGTTATGGCCAAAAACCCCCGTCCTTGAAAGTTAAACTGTCTGCCCAGGTCTTTTACTCATTACAAACGTATCCCCTAGACTGCGTTCGCATAGAACAAATTCCTAACAACCCTTAATTTCCTCCGTGTAAACACGGCTAACAACATGCGAACGCACATCACAATCATCCCAAACCTATGAGAATGCACCCTAGGCCCTGGGAACGCATAGACCAGTGGGCCTGGGGGGTCCTCAGCTGCCTTTGCTCTACGCGAACCCACAACTTTCCCCGCGTTCATGATGGACAACCTGCCAAACATTCCGCGTTCGCACCCTTCAGCCCGGGAACGCATAGAACACTAGCTCCGTCTTCCATAATTTACCCTATGCAAATGCATGACCTCCTATGCAAACGCATAGGGTAATCTTCTGGTGCAGCAACACCAGCAAACCAGCTATGCTCAAAAGCCAAAAATCACCCTGTTCGCCACCCGAAACTCACCCGAGGCCCTCGGGACCTCAACCAAACATACCAACACATTCCAGAACTTCATTCAAACTTAGTCGAGCCTTAGAAACACCAAAAACAACGCAAGCACACCAAAATAACATCAAATTCAAGCCTATGAACATTGAAACTTTTAAATTATGCCAATGATGCCGAAACAAATCAAAACCCGTGCGAATGACCTGATAATTTGCACACATATCCAAAATGACATTACAAACCTGCTCCCACTTTCGAAATTCCATTCCGACCCTGATAGACTATTTTCCCCTGCTGACCGGAAATCGCCAAAAACTAACTTCCGCCAATTCAAGCCTAATTCTACACCGCACATCGAAACATCATTCCGAACACTCTCCTATGTCCCAAATCACCTAAGGAAGATATACGAGCCATAAAATCCACATTCTGAGGTCGTTTTCCAATAAGTCAACTCCCAGTTGACTTTTTCAACTATTAAGCTACTTTAAGAGACTAAGTGTCTATGTTCTTACCACGACCACTCCGAACCCGACCCAACCGAACCAACACAACATAAATAGGCTAAGCAACATACGATAAAGCATAAACGGAGGAAACGAGGCTAATATCACGGAACGACCGGCCGGGTCGTTACAATCCATCTACACCCAACCAACAAAATTCCATCAAATAATCACCTTTCATCTACACTCATTGTTGATACCAAATTTTTTCTCAAATTATTTTTAGGGTTAGTATACATACCTTCAAAATCACTCTTTATAATAACTGGTATTTTTTCGAAATTTGTCATATTTTTATTATATTCTTTTCCAATTTATTCAGTATTTTTATATTATATAATTATTCATAAATTGTATTATAAATAACTTAAAAATATTTCCCAGTTCAATATTCATTTTTAATTCTATTAGGATTTATTTATTTCACAAATTAGCCAATTTGGCATTATTTGACCATAATTACAATAATTTTACAACTATAGCCTAATTGTACATTTTATACCATTTAAATCAATAATTATCTCATTTTATATTTATTTAGCATTAATTTCATTTTATATAATTATTATCCATTTTTTAGTAATTATTTGTCTATTTTTTAGGTATTTAACTAATAGCCACATTTATTAAAATTCTAGCCTAATTTCTAACCCAATCCATCAGATTTTAATCAGTCCAATTATGCAGCCTAGACCTAAAATCCTACCAGGTCCAACCCCACGACTAATCTAAGTCATTGATCAATCTTAATCAACGACCCAGATTAGTACTACCATAATTAAACCTAGACCTACCCCCACCGACCACTCATTTCACTCGGTCTCTCATCTCTCTACTCTCTCTCTCTCTCTCCATCTCTCTCTAGTTCTCTCTAGAACCTTCCCTTGCCTCCCTGCTTCGATGGAGTTTGTTCGGCTTCTCCGGCTAGTTCCCTCGCCGGAAACTATGGTCTTTCATTATCTCCTGGTTACTGCTCCACCCTACACCGATCTAATGACACCCTAAGGCCCTCAGGCGAACCTGGAGCGATTCAGCTCCAACCCATGGTCCCTCATGCCATTTTCTAGCCTCCTCCGGCTGTCTAAGTAAGAGCTATGACTTTTCCAGCTAACACTGGCGACATCTTTAAGGTTTTTCTTATTTTTCAACTCTCTGAAACCCTAACTCTTGGTTTTTATGATTTCTTTTAGATATGTCTCAGATCTGTGTATATCGTGAAGCTTTTTGCATGTTTTACTTCGAAAACCTTCCTATTCTAAGTGATCCTTCATCTCAAAATTAGGGTTTCATAACCCCTCTTCCAAAAAACAATTTTTCTTCTTTTTTAATATCATTATATGATTCCATGATTTACTCGGAGTTCTCTTTTCATTTTCTAACTTACAGTGCTGAAAACCCTAGGTTTTTCCTAATTCTGAGTCTGTCTTTAACCGATATGTTTGTTTAAATGCATGAACTCTTATTTATCATAAATGTTTAAGCTTTCTGTGATTTTACCCTATTTTTGCTTATTAGGGTCCCTGACTATGTTCTCCTTGCTTATATTATGTGCAATGTTACATCTTTGTCTCTAAACCTGCGTGATTTTGCTACTATAGTCACTAGTGTTTCAACTCGCTGATTCCCATTGTTCGTTTAAATGTGTGTTATCCTCGAATCTCTAATTCTATGTGATTCTTTGCCTTGCTATGCTTTTGTTTGCCTATTATTTGCCTAACTGATTTTGTTCTTGTTCGAATCCCTAGCTTTCAGCAGCTTTACCTTGTTTGCATCCCTGATTCCTGGAGATTTGAAATGACCTACTGATTTTTTATGAGATGTTCTTACTGACTTCCAAATTTGTTTTATTACCTTATTACATAATTGATTAAGTTTTAATTGATTACTATTTCCTTAAGTAATATCTTCTGAACCTAGTATCAATTGTATGTTGAATTGGGGTGAAATTCTTTCCTTATATGTCAGGCATAAGAATTTCCCTTAATTGTTATTTTACCTACTAGTCGTTTGTGTTTGACCCCTTCAATTCAGGGATACCTAATTGCTTGTTGTACTTACACTGTTCTTATATTCCTCTAAGCTATATATGATCCTTTCCTTATTTAATACTCACTGTGTGAATCACTCCCTTGATTATTGGGATACTTGTACCAATTGGGTACTGATTGATATCCAGTCCTACAATCACTGGTTAATTCTGATTCTTTTCCTTATTTTTTCATCAAGCTTTCAAGCTATATATACACTATATTCATTCATTACACAGACGAACTAATCTGTTCAAAATCTCTATCACTATTTCAAAGTATCTCCGCTCTCTTTTCTGTGCTAACTACTACTATTCTAAGTTATCCGACAGCAAGTCAAGGCTAACTATTGTGCATCTCCTACTTTCCTGTTTGTATTACTGCTTTATTCACTTCACTGGTATGTTCTAATTTAGATTTCAGTCCTCAAACCAACATGTTTCCATTAGTGTTGTAATTCAGTATGTTTCCAACTTGCTTACTTATTCTTCAGCATGTATCTACGATCCTGAACTCCCCTATGCATGTTTAAATTAGGCTTTATTTGTTTATGACCAGCATGTTTCTGTACAATTAGCACATACTTCTTACATGCCTATGACTGGTACATTAGTTTAACCATGGCCTTAAGTGTTAATCTGACCTAGCACTGTGCCCCCTGATACTCTAGACCCTTAAGAGTTCCTGATTGTATGTCTATATGTGTATCTGCCTGCTGTATGTCTGCCTTTACATGCTCTGTATTTGTCCCTCAAATCCCATTACCCCTGTTTGTGATTGTTGGACTATCCTTGGTCCTTTGTGTGATGTTAAGCTTCCATTCTTCTTCAAAATTGTTTTATTACTTACCCTTTCTCAAAACTGTTTCTTACTTAAATCCTTTTAATAAAAAGCACTCTCACATATACTCGTACAAGTCTAGGTTCAACCCCCTTCGTGTGAGCACTTCTTTGGGAAGCCTTTGAGTACCCTTTGAACTCTGACACACAAGGCTGGCACTTTCACACTGCACATGTTTAACTCTTTGGCTATGTCTGGGTGTGAGCACTGCCCGGGAGACCTTGAGGTCTTTAGGGAACTCTGATACACCCGGACTATGAATGGCCATGCAACACCATAAGGCACTGAGGTTTGGAAGATCTGGGCATAATTGGAGGCTCCCTGTAGAAGTAACTTCTTATTTTTCCTTTGGTTGTGTAATTCATAATTCCCTGGCCTGTAATAACTTGTAAACAACTTAGGGGATGGATAGTGAAAAGGGAGGGGTAACTACATATGCATTAGCTATTAAAGGGATATAAATAATTCTATTAGACTTTATTTCCTGTCTGTGCAATGGAGATCATGTTTAGGCCTATATGTTCAAATTCATGTATTAGAAACCATGTTGTTTGATTTTATTTCCTGTAAGTGCAATAGATATCATGTTTAGGCCCATATGGTCAAATTCATGCATTACAAATCATGTTTATTAAGTGTTATACTTACTGTTTCAGCATGTTCACTTTTACTTAGAAAAATCCTGCTAATAAATTGTATCCTCTACTATCATGCTCCACACTTACATGTACGCTTAGAAATCATGTCCTAGGCTAAACAACATTAAAATAAATTATCACTCTAGCATCTTTTGAAACCATGGTTAATACTGTGACTACTGAGAATTTGAAATCATGCTTAGGAATTATGCATATGCATTATTCTGCATTCCTACATGTGCATTCGATATCATATTATAGGTTCCTAATCGCTCAACTACATTTAGTCTAATTATTGATGTATAAAAAGGAATAAGAACCTCACCCAGTTTTCTAAAAAAAAACCAACTGGTAATGCTTCTGTGTTCTGAACAACCTAGAACAACATGTTTAGGTGACAATTTGCAACATTTCCTTTAATAATTTTGCTAATACACGCTGTCCCCCGCCTAGGCAAGCCTTAGGTAACTAAATTTCCAAAAACTAGAAATGTGCCTCTCTTTTGTAAGTTGCTTAACTCTAATAGGTACTTTTAAATCAGTAGGCAAATTGATTAGAGCATGTTTTTTTGAGTTATAAAACAAGTCTTCCAATCTGTTTATCGTCTGAATTCACCTAGATACCATGTCTTAGGATCTTAATTAACAATACTACCCTTATATGTGTTTGAGTCATGCTAACTATATGCATTGTCTGCGGAGGAAAATCTGAGCTTCCTGTATGCTCCTATGTGCTTCTCACTGACTAAAATCCTACATGTTCTTTTCTTGTCGCATTAGAATTTTACCCCTTTAAACCTGAGGGTCTGCCTAGTACCTACCCTTTAGGATAGTATTCCTAACCTCCTCTAGGACTGATAGGTTGGGACGAGTAATAGAACGCAATAGAATCTGTGACCAACACACACTTTAATTACCTTCACGGGGTGGGAAGGGTAGAATATGGATATGATTTCCGGTGCGCTAATACCACATGTAGCCCCTCTTCGAGGATTGATTACCGTGTATTGCATTGATGTGATCCATATTATTATAAACCTAGGACACCTGTATACGCTAGTTCATAATCACCCATGCTATTTTCTAAACACATGTATGCTTAAGACTTAAATCCCCTCTTATTTTAGCCTTTACTTGTTATTTTTTAGTTGTGCAAATTCACTAATCCATTTGTGCCGGGAACCTTACTTGTGGATCCTAAGGGGTGCCTAACACCTTCCCCTTAGGATAATTTCAAGCCTTTACCCAAATCTCTGGTTAGCAACTTAGTTGTAATTGAACCCCTTAGGTGCCCTAACGCACCGTTAAAATCGCTAGGTGGCGACTCTGCAAAATATGCAAACCCCATTCCCAAAAGGAAATAGTTGTCCCAACCAATTTCATGAACCCGATCTTCCGCGAGGCAGAGGAAAAATAGGGTGCGCAACAGCATGGCGACTCTACTGGGGATATCCAGGATTTTACCATTTCAAATTGTTTCATGAATTTATGCTTTTATTTTTAAATACTTGCACCCTTTCCTATTCACTTTGCATGCAGTTAATTGTTTACTTCAAGTATTTATTTTTTCAAAATGCAACTGGCATGTTTCTTTGTTTCCTTTTGTAACTACTTTAAATCATTATTATCGTTTTTACCTCTTTCTTTAACGTGCCAATACATGACAACTTGTTTTAATACTTGTTGCATAAATCATGCTCCACATTCATACTCCACTCGTGCCAAACAAAATACTATAGCAACGCTTGATGAGTGGTTGTGCCCTTCCTATATTATCACCCAGTAAATTTGAAAAGGCTTATTTGCAATAAAACTAGTCGATCAGCGGTGTAGTCGACGATTCTATGCCATTCCCCCTTAGGTTGTCCGCTCAAGGGTACCAGTCTAAAACCCCATAGAAATCATACTATGTTGCACTACTGCATGCATCATGGTCAAACCTAGTCAATCTAAAGTATCGTCCGGACGATAGCTTTTAAGATAGCCTTATCCAAAAGTCCACCGGGTTTTCCTAAACCTAAACGGACGCCCTCATGTTCTGTGCATTTATTTGGAGAACTAAATTCTTCCTGCTAATTATTGACGTTAAATAGTAGAGTCTGGTGTGGGTAATGTCCTAACCTATTTGTTTTGCAGAAAACAAATGAGGCACGAAGTCCCTAGATTTTGCATGGTCTCCAACATCCACCCAAAATTGCTGAGTTGGTGGGAGGATCTACACTCTAGCAACAAAGCTATCATCAGGAAACACTTGGGTTATCTATCTCTTCTGGAAATACAGCCTAACAAAATGATAGTAGAGGTTGCTCCCCTGTTCTGGGATCGTGAAAGGTTTGTGTTCCACTTTGGAAACATCGAAATGGCGCCGTTGTTAGAAGAGATAGGAGGGTTGGATAACCTAGTATGGAAAACTCCAGGTTTGCTAATGCCTAAGAACCGCACAGGCAAAAGTTTCCTCAAAATGATGGGTCTGAAAAAGGACGCAGAATTGGTAGGTTTGGAGGATCCGTACATTACTTTTGACTACTTGTACGAAAGGTATGACCACAACAAATCATATTGTACCTAGAATGACGAGTTTGCTATCACCTCTCTGGGACACGTCCATTGCCGAGTGTTCGTGTTTATGGTGTGCTTTTTGGGATTGATCGTGTTCCCAATGGAGAAGGAAAGGATCCATACCAGGCTAGCCATGGTGACTAAGACCATTATGGAAGGGGTAAATGGGCAATATTTCAGCATTGTGCCCATGACCATTGCAGATATATATCAGGCCTTAGAAAGATGTCAACAAGGAGCAAAGTATTTCGAAGGTTGCAATTTATTACTTCAACTCTGGATCGTGGAACATCTCCAAAAGGGTGAATATCGACAGGACATCCACCGCCGAATGTGGGATCACTACATCGCTTTCTATCACCCAAAGCGAATGAACTATATCCCTGACATGTTTGCTCAAGATAAAAATGCTCAAGGATGGGTCAAGATTTTTGATAACCTGACTGAAGAACAGGTTCAATGGATGATCGAATGGTTTCCAACGGACGATTTCATCATTCGATCCTGAGATGCATCATTTATGATACTGATTGGTCTTGGGGGACATACCCTTACGTCCCTCTTCGAGTTATAAGACAAGCATGAAGGAAGCAAGTAATCCTTAGGGTCGAGAAGATGAGCCATCTTTGAGCCGACTTTCAAAATAATGACAGTCCTCATAAGTGCCAAGCTCAGCACCTGTGGCACCACAAGGTTATATTTGAGAAAGACACCATCGAGCCAGACAGGTATTATGCCGGTTATACCCCTTTTTATTTTTGTTGGTTAGAAGTGGATCTGGGTGGTTAGAGAAAGCTGTGGTACTTCCGAGGTCACAGGGTTATAGATGAAAGGGCTGAAGAACAAGTCAAGTTAAACCAGTTGCTTAAAGAGATCAGGGAAAATAAGGATGATCAGCACAAGATACACGAGTCAAACAAAAGACTGATCGAGGAGTGGAAGGACATGGTTATTAGTGCCAACAAGAGGCTAGGGTACTTGGAACGGGGTATAATAGGTTTTGAAGAAAAGTTCACAAAAAGAGTTGAAGATTGTCAAAAGGCTGAGGGAGCTGCAGGGGGATACCTAGCCAGAACTTACCTGTTGCTGGGACTTCGCGAGCTGGGAAAGCTATTAGAAGAAACCAGGAATGCCCAATCTAGGGAAGGTCCTTCTGGGACCAAGTAGATAGGAATGCCTTTATTTTTCTATCAATGTAATAAGGCCAATTGCCATTAGTGATTTTTATTTTTCGTCTGTCATTTCAGGATTTGTCTATTTTATTATAAATAAAATGAGGCATATAACATTCTAAGCTTTCCAAATCAAGTTGTCGCTAGGCATACCTCAAGCACAAAGTGGTCCCCAACTTAGGACTCGATTTCATTTCCGCATTATGTGTTTAAATACTACAATACTCTTGTCATGATCCTCACTGACTTGGTTACCTGTTGTTTTTATTTTTCTTACTCCCCTCCCTAAAGGTTAGTTCGTGCATTCTTGCATCATCAGCCTATCGCACCAGATCCAAGGGCCCTCAACCTGCTCCTCCCCCTAGTCCTCCTAAGGGAAAAGACAAAGGCAAAAGTAAGATGGAAGAGTTCAACGGCATCAGAAAGGAGAATGTTATTGAATGGGTAGAGGCCACCGATTGCCCGGGTATTCAGGTCCTGTATGAGAACATGTCGCCACTTGAACAGAAATTGCTGAAGTTTCAGGAAGAACTCGATCAAGTCCAGAATCTGGCCAACTTGTCATTTTCCCTCAACTTCCCTGACGTCAACCCTCGAAATGCTCAAAACCCCGCACCTCCACAAAATGTCCCAAAACAACAAAATCATCCCGCACCTCACCATCACACCACTACCCTAAAGAACTGAATTCCCCCGACACAGTACAATGCTTGCCACACCTCAATTAACACCCCAATACTCATCCCAGAACCTCAAAACCCCACAAAAGACCATTTCCACACCTAATACAATCATATCTATGTGGAAACCATGACCCACTCCACTCCTCCTATCCCACTGGTGTCCGAGTCTGACGAAAAGGAATTACTTATCATCAACCTGGCCGAGGAGCTTAGGAAACTGACCAGCCGAGTCTAGGGTGTTGAAAGGACCAAGGGGATTGAAGGGTTGAATTATGAAGACCTTTGTATCCAACCTAATGTCGAACTGCCTGAGGGGTACAAACCTCCAAAGATCAAAATGTTTGACGGTACCGATAACCCGAGAGTCCATCTGAGGACCTATTGCGACAAATTGGTTTGCATGGGAAAAGAGGAAAGAATCCGTATGAAGATTTTCATGAGGAGTTTGAAGGGAGACGCAATGTCTTGGTACATCAGCCAAGAGCCCAAGAAATGGTCAAACTGGGTAAACATGGCGTCTGATTGCATGGACAGGTTTAGATTCAACATTGAGAACGCACCAGATGTGTTCTACATTAAAAATTTGAAGAAGAAGCCTACATAAACCTTTCATGAGTATGCTACTCACTGGAGGTCCGAAGCCGCTAAAGTCAGACATGCTCTAGAGGAAGAACAGATGAACAAGTTCTTTGTTCGGGCTTAGGACTCGCAAAATAATGAACGGTTAATGATGTGTGAGGGCCACAAATTCTCCGACATCATCAAATTGGGTGAGAGGATATAAGAAGGTATTAAAATTGGTACGGTTACAAATTTTGAAGCCTTGCAAGCCACTAACAAGGCTCTATAGTCTGATGGTGTGTCAAGAAGAGAGATGTGGGAGCCGTAATGGTTGCACAAAGAACAATGTCCCCGCTCAAGTACCAAACCTATTCGACACCTCCACACACATATCATCCAACCCCGAATTACCAAGCACCCTCACCAAATTACCAACCTCCACCACCAATTTACCAAACTCCACCACCTTGCTATCAAGCTCCACCACCCATATATCAACCTGCTTCACCCAAATATCCACAACCCGCTCATGTCTACCACACTTATAGTTCCCAGCCATCCCATTACCAATCACCCCCTGCACGCCAAAACTTCCCCATACCTCATCCCAATTTTGATCACCGCCCTCCAAAGCAATACACCTCCATAGCCGAACCCATTGACCAGCTATATGAAAAACTCAAAGTTGCTGGTTATGTCACACCTATCCCTGCTGCCACCCCTGAGAACCCTTCTTATTGGGTCATCTCCTTCATTGAATGATGTTCTATGAAGGACAAAATAGAGGCTTTCATTGACAACAAGATTATTGTGACAAAAGACCCCGCTCTAAACGTCCGCGACAATCCTCTGCCAGACCATAAGGGTAGAGGTATCCATATGATTAAATTAGAAGATGGTTGGGATCCCAAGGGGTCAATCGGGTTGATTGTAGAAGGCGATGACCCAAATAAATCCACAGTCACTCTCAAACCGATCATAGTCCAGATTCAGCCATCTGAGGCCACTGAGGTGAACATGTCTATACCATTTGAGTTTGAAGCAGCGCCACCTACAAAGTCATCAGTGCCAATTGAAGTTTAGTTTGTATCTCTAGCAAATGCACCGGCTTCATTCGTGGTCGCAGTCCTACCACCCCGAACACACATTCCGTTTGAAATAATGATGGCTGCACCAATTCAGATGGCAATGTCAACCACGCCACCCTTCTATTCCAATGTTATTCCCTGGGACTACATAGTCGAGGCGAGAAGGAAAGGCACGGTCATGTCTGAGGAAGGTGTCGCAACACAGGGTATGACAAGAACTGGTAGGGTCTACACCCCTGAGCATCTGGCCGAGTCAAGCAAGAAGGCCGCCAACCGGCCTCCCCTTATCGAAATGTGTCTCGATGACCTTTGGAGAAAGGTACAGGCTAAAGAGTATTTAGTCATCGAACAGCTGAACAAGACACCGGCACAAATATCCATCCTCTCTCTGCTGCAGAATTCTGAAACACACAGAAATGCTTTGTTGAAAGTATTGAGTGAAGCATATGTGCCAAACAACATCACTAGTGGGGAAATGGCCAATATGGTAGGCAAGGTACTGGAGAGTCATAAAATCAATTTTCATGAGCATGAGCTACCACCTGAAGAATATAGGCACAACAAAGCACTACACATCACCGTGCAGTGCGAGGATCATTTCATTAGAAGAGTCTTGATCAATGGAGGTTCCAGTGTTAACATATGTCCGTTAATAACGCTCAAGAAATTGGATAAAGGACTACATGAGATAAAGGATGGGATGATCAATGTTGAAGACTTTGACGGTTCTCAGAGGTCCACCATGGGGGAGACTAGTCTATGTCCACAGATGGGACCGACTTGGTTCAAAGTGGATTTCCAGGTGATAGATGTTCCGGCATCCTACAACCTGTTGTTGGGACGACCCTGGATTCATGCTTCTGGGGCCGTAGCATCAACCTTACATCAGGCGGTAAAATTTAAGCGGAACCACCAAGAGGTGATTATTCGTGGTGACGGTAGCAACCCCATTTATAGTCGTCAAACTATTCCGGTGATTGACGGAAAAAGGAAGATAGGCACAGGAACTTACCACCACATTGAACGGGTCAATGCTATCCACAGGGCCAAATGGTGGGATAAAAATATTGAGAGCATCCTGAACTGGAGGGGATATGAGCGAGGCAAAGGGCTAGGTAAGAACCTCCAAGGGATCACGAAGCCCATAAAACTCAAAGAGCATGGCACCATAGAACCACTTTCGGTCCGGGGTATGAGTACACTTGGAAGGAATTCAATAACTTGTCACCACCTTGGAACGGTCCCTATTACCTTTTGGAGCAGCCGATACCTCATCTTGAGCAGACTTTCAAGCAGGCCGACACTATTTACGGTTCAAATGAGGAAGAAACACTTGCAGCAATGAGGAGTTTTTTCTTAGAGGATGATTATATGGATTGCTGTGTTGTTTTCGAGGGGGAGGGGGAGAAAGGACCTTCCATATATACTGTAATCAAGGGGACATATCTAAAGAACTGGTCTATCAAGACAACCAAAGCCCGACGAGCCTCGGCATAGAAAGGCTAAAACAAGCATTATTTACTGTTTTATTTACTAAATTATTTTCCTTTTCCTGCATTTTTCAATTTCTGCAATAAAGATCTTCAATGTTCTAAACAATTATTCAATCTATCAAAGCATCTTCTAAATTTCTCTTATGAATATGATATTTATTGCTATTGTTTTCTCTTATTACTTTATTTATACAGCATTACTATTACTTTTCTTGATGAACCGATGACTATGACATGCAATGAGGCAACACAGCAAACAGACATTGATTCAGAAGTGGATGACATACCTGATGCGATTGTCAAAGAAATTGAGAACTTTGAGAACAAACCTAAGTCCAACCTAGTGAGACTGGAATTATCAACCTGGGAGATTCAGAAAACATCAAAGAGACTCGCAACATTCATTTGTCACCATCAGAAAAGAAAGAATACACAGAGTTTCTAAGAGAGTATGAGGATGTATTTGCATGGTCGTATGATGACATGACTGGTCTAAGAATGTCTATTGTGGCTCACCAATTTCCAACTAATCTAACGTGTCCACCTGTGAAACAAAAGCTCAGAAACTTCAAACCCCACATGAGTTTTAAAACCAAAGAAGAAGTTACCAAGAAGATCAACGCCAATGTCTCTGGGTAATGGAGTACCCGACATGGTTAGCCAACATTGTACCTGTGCCAAAGAAGGATGGGAAGGTCAGAGTCTGCTTCGACTACCAGTATCTCAACCGGGCCAGTCCGAAAGACGACTTCCCCTTGCAAAATATACACATTCTAATTGATAATTACGCCAAGCATGAATTGTAGTCCTTTGTGGATTGCTTCGCTGGTTATCACCAGATTTGGATGGATGAGGAAGATGCTGAGAAAACGGCGTTCATTACGCCATGAGGAGTGTATTGTTACATGATTATGCCATTCGGCCTAAAGAATGCAAGGGCCACCTACATGAGGGCCATGACCACCATTTTTCATGACATGATTCACAAGGCGATCGAGGTGTACGTGTATGATGTCATTATCAAATCAAAGAAAGTTGATGATCGCATGAAAAATTTGGGGAAGTTCCTCGATAGATTGCGAAAATACAATCTGAAACCAAACCCCGCGAAGTGTGCATTCGGGGTTCCTGTTGGGAAGCTGCTGGGATTTATTATAAGCCGTCAGGGAATAGAATTAGATCCGTCCAAGGTCAAAGCCATTCAAGAGTTACCACTACCAAAGAACAAGAAATATGTGATGAGTTTCTTGGAGAGGCTTAATTACATCAGCCGATTTATAGCACAGTCTACACTCATCTGCGAGCCAATCTTTAAGATGTTGAAGAAGGACACTGCAACCAAGTGGAAATGATTGTCAAAAGGCTTTTGACGGAATCAAGGAATATTTGTCAACACCGCCAGTCCTAGTACCGCCCGAGCCAGGCAGACCTTTACTACTCTATCTTGCAGTATTAGATGGAGCTTTCGATTGCGTCCTGTGGCAGCACGATAAAACAGGAAGGAAAGAACAAGCTATTTACTACCTCAGCAAGAAGTTCACTCCATATGAGGCCCGGTATTCTCTATTAAAACGTACTTGTTGTGCTCTGACTTGGGTCGCCCAAAAGCTGAGACATTACTTCTGTGCCTACACAACATAACTCATATCAAGGATGGATCCACTAAAGTACATCTTTCAGAATCCCATGCCCACTAGAAAGCTAGCCAAGTGGCAAATCCTGCTGAACGAATTTGACATTGTTTACATGACTCAGTATGCAATTAAAGGACAGGCTCTGTCAGGCCACCTTGCTGAGAATCACGTAGACGGAGGATACGAACCTCAGAAAACATATTTTCCTGATGAATAGGTGTCATTCATAGGAGAAGATATTGCAGAATCTTATGATGGTTGGAGGATGTTCTTTGATGGAGCAGAAAACTTCAAGGGAGTCGGTATTGGAGCAGTACTAGTATCGGAGACCGGTCAGCATTATCCGATATCCGCCAAACTCAGGTTCCTTTGCTCCAACAATATGGCCGAATATGAAGCCTGCATTTTGGGGCTCAATATGGCCATTGACATTAACGTCCAAGAGCTGTTAGTAGTCGGTGATTCAGACTTATTAGTATATCACGTACAAGGAGAATGGGCAATAAAGAATTCCAAGATACTGTCGTATCTGCACCATGTACCTGAATTAAGAAAGAGATTCACAAAGATAGAGTTTCGGCACGTCCCCATAATCCAGAATGAGTTCGCCGACGCATTAGCTACTTTGTCCTCAATGATCCAGCATTCGGAAAAGAATTTCATTAACCCTATTCCCATAAAGATCCATAATCAGCCAGCTGACTGTGACCATATCGAGGAAGAAGCAGACGGAAACCCTTGGTTTCCTGACATCGATAAATACTTGGCAAAAAGAGAATACCCCGAGCTAGAAAATTCCACTCAGAAACGCACACTTCAGAGATTGTCCAACATATTTTCCACAGCGGAGGAATCCTGTATAGGAGCACTCCAATTTGGGTTTATTAAGGTGTGTTGACGCAAAAGAAGCATCAAAGTTGCTGGAAGAAATTCATGCAGGGACTTGTGGCCCACGTATGAACGGTTTTGTTCTAGCAAAGAAAATACTCCGAGCTGGTTACTTTTGGATGACTGTGGAAACGGACTGCATCCAATATGTTCAGAAGTGCCACCGCTGCCAGATATATGGGGATATGATAAAAGTGACTCCAAATGAGCTCAATACAACCAACTCGCCATGGCCGTTCGCCACTTGGGGTATGGACGTTATTGGACCAATTGAGCTTGCCCCTTTTAATGGCCACAGGTTCATTTTGGTCGCCATTGAGTACTTCACTTAATGGGTCGAAGCAGCCTCCTACAAAGCGGTTACTAAGAAAGTTGCGGCCGACTTTGTCCACGATGGCATTGTTTGTCGGTTCGAAGTTCTAGAGTCAATCATCACCGACAATGGTTCTAATCTCAACAGTGACTTGATGAAAGCTATGTGTGAAACTTTCAAGATCAAACACAAGAATTCCACATCATACAGACCTCAGATGAATGGAGTCGTAGAGGCTGCTAACACAAACATCAAGAAGATACTAAGAAAGATGATAGAAAGGCACAAGCAATGGCATGAAAAGTTATCATTCGCTTTACTGGGATACCACACCACTGTTCGCACATCAACAGGGGTAACTCCCTATATGCTAGTTTATGGTATAGAGGTTGTTGTTCCTGCTGAAGTGGAGATTCCATCTCTAAGAATTATACAGGAAGCTGAGCTCAGCGATGCAGAGTGGGTAAGAAGCCGTCATGAGCAACTAGCCCTCGTAGATAGGAAAAAATGAATGCAGTATGTCATGGTCAACTAAATTAGAACAGAATGTCTAGGGCCTTCAACAAGAAAGTCAAGCCGAGACAACTCACACCAGGGTAGCTGGTGTTAAAGAAAATCTTTCTACATCAAGATGAAGGCAAGGGGAAGTTCTCTCCCAACTGGCAAGGTCCGTACATTGTTCATAAAGTGCTGATAGGAGGAGTACTGATACTTGTAGAAATGGACGGAGATGTTAGGCTGAAACCGATCAATTCAGATGTAGTCAAGCGCTACTATGTGTAATCTCTATGCTTTCTCAGTGATGTAATTTGAACTACGCCTGACCTGATTCCCGTTTAAGAGGGATACGTAGGCAGTCGTATGGGTTTGGTCACAATTCAATAAAACTCTATTTTTTCCCGCAATTGGAAGCTGGGGCAGAATTTTGAAGCAAGTTCACCAAGTCACGGCGCGAGTAGCAGTCAGAGGCATCCACCCACAAAACTGGGGTAGAATTTTTAGGAGGACCCTCAAAATTCTGCAGCAGGAGATGTTACAATGTCTCGAACCGGGTCACGTCATTGGTTCATCTAAAACTATTTTAGATTATATATTATACTTTTACATAATCATGCATATTTATTTATTTTGAAACAACTTGTTTAGCAAACGCTACCCCGATGATACAGACAGTATCAAAATGATCAAGCAAACGAGCCAAGTAGAGCCAACGGGAATGCGAACTAACCTTCCCCCCTATTTACAAAAGTCACGATTTTTCTTTGGATGCAGGCATCAAGATTACAAAAATCCCAAAACACACTATCCACCGAAGGACAAATACTATTCAAAGATACGACTATCAAAACCGTCGCACATGCCAACATTTATTATCAGCAAGAAATAATGCTTCAAAAATTACAATGCTCACAACGGTCACAATACTGCGATCTATTACCAGTTAAGGATTTCTATTGTCATTTATTTAATTCTTGCATAAGGCTACCATTCTGCCTTCTGAGACTAAACGCTGTCTCCGTCTGCATTCGCATCTTGCATAAGGCTACCTTTCTGCCTTCCTAGACAAACAATGTCTCCATCTGCATTCGCATCTTGCATAAGGCTACCTTTCTGCCTTCCGAGACTAAACACTGTCTCCATCGGCATTCGCATCTTGCATAAGGCTACCTTTCTGCCTTACGAGAATAAACGCTGTCTCCATCTGCATTCACATCATGCATAAGGCTACCTTTATGCCTTCCGAGACTAAAAGTTGTCTCCATCTGCATTCGCATATTGCATAAGGCTACTACTCTGCCTTCGGAGACTAAACGGTGTCTCCCATTTACTTTTCAAAAGCAACCCATGTCTCTATCATTCGCTTCCTTTCGGGCTAAGCTCTGCCCTTTTTAAAATTCGCAAGACTAAGCTTTGTCTTGTCAGCATCATGCTATTGCATCTTCATGGGATGAAATATCGCCAACCTATCCCAAGGCGTCATCGTTCGGAGCCACCATCTTCATCGCCCGAGAACACCATGTCATGGCCTGAGGATCTCTCTTTTTATCATTTTGCATATCATTATTGAAAGGTGTCATGGTTCGGAGGCACCATCCTCATGGCCCGAGAACATAATTTCATGGCCTGCAAATCCCTCATCAAAGCAATTCATGGCCGAGGACATCATAGTCTAAAGACATCATGCTTAACCGTCCAAAGTCAGCATTCATAGTCCAACGAGAATTTGAATCATGTTTAAATTATGCACAATATACGCTCGTATTATTTATTTGCACGTAATTCGGCAAGAAACAACCATCCAGGTAGGAGCGGTCCCGCTCCTGATCTCCTAACTATCCCGTTAGCCGTTTGCTCAGCTAACCCTGTACTTTGCGTCCGTTCTTGTAAAACTTCATCAGTATACATCACCGATGACCCATGAACTACATACGACCTGATTCCTATAAGACCAGAGATATCTAGGCAGCTCAGGAACTAGGGTGCGACCTTAACCTTTCAAGTTATTTCTACTCGGTCAAAAATTTGCCACTATATATTTACCCGACAACTCTTTCATCCTTCCCGGGTAAAGAGGGGCACCTGTTGATACCCAATTTTTTCTAAAATTTGTATATATACCTCCAAAATCACTCTTTATAATAATTGGTATTTTTCTGAAATTTTTCATATTTTTATTAACTTCTTTTCCAATTTATTCAGTAATTTTTATATTCAATAATTATTCATAAATTGTATTATAAATAACTTCAAAATATTTCCCAGTTCAATATATCATTTTTAATCCTATTAGGATTTAATTATTTCACAAATTAGTCAATTTGGCATTATTTGACCATAATTACAATAATTTTTGCAATTATGGCCTAATTGTACATTTTATACCATTTAAATCAATAATTATTTTATTTTATAATTTTTATGTTCATTAATTACCTTAATTTCATTTATTTAGAATTAATTTCATTTTATATAATTATTATCTATTTTTCATTAAATGTTTATCTATTTTTGGGTATTTAACTAATAGCCACATTTATTCAAATTCTAGCCTAATTTCTAACCCAACCCATCAGACATTAATCATCCCAATTACCCAGCCCAGACCTAAAATTCTACCCGGCCCAACCCCATGACTAATCTAAGCCGTTGATCAATCTAAATCAACGACCCAGATTAGTGTTAGCATAATTAAATCTAGACCTACCCCCTACCAACCCCTCATTTCACTTGGTCTCTCAACTCTCTACTCTCTCTTTCTCTCTATCTCTCTCTGGTTCTCTCTGGTTCTCTCTAGAACCTTCCCTTGCCTCCCTCCTCCGATGGAATTTGTTCGTCTTCTCTGGCTAGTTCCCTCGCCGAAAACTATGGTCTTTCATTATCTCCTGGTTATTGCTCCACCCTAAACCAGTCTAATGACACCCTAAGGCCCTAAGGCGAACCTGGAGCGGTTCAGCTCCTACCCATGGTCCCTCATGCAATCTTTTGGCCTCCTCCGTCCGTTTGAGTAAGAGCCATGACTTTTCCGGCTAACGCTGGCGACATCTTTAAGGTTTCTCTTGTTTTTCAACTCTCTGAAATCCTAACTCCTGGTTTTTACGATTTCTTTTAGAACTGTCTCAGATCTCTATATATCGTGAAGCTTTTTGAATGTTTTCTTTGAAAACCTTCCTATTCTAAGTGATCCTTCATCTCAAAATTAGGGTTTCATAACCCCTCTTCCAAAAACGATTTTTCTTCTGTTTTAATATCATTATATGATTCCTTAAATAATTCCATTATTTACTCGGAGTTCTCTTTTCATTTTTTTCTGAAAACCCTAGGTTTTTCCTAATTATGAGTCTGTCTTTAACCAATATGTTTGTTTAAATGCATGAACTCTTCTTTCTCATAAGTTTTAAAGCTTTCTATGATTTTGCCATGTTTTTGCTTATTAGGGTCCATGACTATGTTCTCTATGCTTATATCATTTTCAATGTTACTGCTTTGTCTCTAAACATGCATGATTTTGCTCCTATAGTCACTAGGGTTTCAACTCTCTTATTCCCATTGTTCATTTAAATGTGTGCTAGCCTTTAATCTCTGATTATATGTGATTTTTTGCCTTGCTGTGCTTTTTGTTTGCATATTATTTGCCTAACTGATTTTGTTCCTGTTCGAATCCCTAACTTTCTGCAACATTACTTTGTTTGCATCCCTGATTCCTGGAGATTTGAAAAGCCCCACTAATTTATTATTAGATGTTCTTACTGAGTTCCAACTTTGTTTTCTTACCTTGTTACATAATTGATTAATTGTTCATTGATTACTATTTCCTTAAGTGATATTTTCTTAACCTAGTCTCAATTGCATGGTGAATTGGGGTGAAATTGTTTTCTTATATGTCAGGCATAGGAAATTTCCTTAATTATTATTTTACCTACTGGCCGTTTCAGTTTAACCCCTTCAATTAAGGGATGCCTAATTGCCTATTGTACTTACATTGTTCTTATATTTCTCTAAGATATATATGGTTAATTCCCTGTGAATTAGTCCCACAATCACTGGTTAATTCTGATTGTTTTCCTTATTTTTTCTACAAGCTTTCAAGCTATATATACACACTATTCATTCGTTACAAAGACGAACTAATCTGCTAAAAATGTCTCTCATTATTTCAAAGAATCTCTGCTCTCTCTTCTGTGCTAACAACTATTATTCTAAGTTAGACGGCTGCACGCGAAGGCTAATTATTGTGCATCTCCTACTTTCTTGTTTATATTAATGCTTTCTTCACTTCATTGGTATGTTCTAATTTAGGTTTCATTCCTCAAACCATCATGTTTTCATTACTGTTGTAATTCAGTATGTTTCCAACTTGCTTACTTATTCTTCATCATGTATCTAGGATCCCGAAATCCCCTCTGCATGTTTAAATTAGGATTTATTTGTTTATGACCAACATGTTCCTGTACAATTAACACCTACTTCTTACATGCCTATGACTAGTACATTAGTTTAACCATGGCCTTAGGTGTTAATCTGACCTAGCACTGTGCCCCCTGATCCTCTAGACCCTTAGGAGTTCCTGATTGTTTGTCTATGTGTGTATCTTCCTGCTGTATGTCTACCCTTACATGCTCAGTATTTGTCCCTCAAATTCATTACCCCTGTTTGTGATTGTTGGACTATCCTTGGTCCTTTGTGTGATAATAAGCTTCCATTTCCTTCTTCAAAATTGTTTTCTTACTTACCTTTTCTCAAAACTGTTTCCTGCTTAAATCGTTTTAAATAAAAAACACTCTCACATATATTAATAGAAGTATAGGTTCAGCACCCTTCGTGTGAGCACTTCTTTCGGGACCCTTTGAGTACCCTCTGAACTCGGACACACAAGGCTGGCACTTCCACACTACACATGTTTAACTCTTTGGCTATGTTTGGGCGTGAGCACTCCCCAGGAGACCTTCAGGTCCTTAGGGAACTCTGATACACCCGGACTATGAAAGGCTATGCAACACCATAAGGCACTGAGGTTTGTATGATCTGGGCCTAATTGGAGGCTCCCTATATAAGTAACTTCTTATTTTTCCTTTGGATGTGTAATTCATAATTCCCTGGCCTGTATTAATTTGTAACCAACTCAGGGGATGGATAATGAAAAAGGAGGGGTAACTACGCATTCATTATCTATTAAAGGGATAGAAATCATGCTATTAGACTTTATTTCCTAACTGTGCAATAGACATCATGTTTAGGCCCATATGTTAAAATTCATGCATTAAAAACAATGCTATTTGATTTTATTTCCTATATGTGCAATAGAGATCATGTTTAGGCCCATACGTTCTATTTCATGCATTACAAATCATGTTTATTAGGTCTCATACTTACTGTTTCAGCATGTTCACTTTTACTTAGAAAAATACTGCTAATAAATGGTATCTTTTACTATCATGCTCAACACTGCCATGTACGCTTAGAAATCCTGTTCTAGGATAAACAACATTAAAATAAATTATCACTCCAGCATCTTTTGAAACCATGATTAATACTGTGACTACTGAGCATTTAGAAATCATTGTTCTGAACAACCTAGAACATCATGCTTAGGTAACAATTTGCAACATTTCCTTTAATAATTCTGTTAATACACACTGTCCCCCACCTAGGCACGCCTTAGGTGACTAAATTTCCAAAAATTAGAAATCTGTATCTCTTGTGTATGTTGCTTAACACTAATAGGTACTTTTATATCAGTAGGCAAACTGATTAGAGCATGTTTTTTTTGAGTTATAAAACAAGTCTGCCTATCTGTTTATCGTTTGAATTCACCTAGATACCATGCCTTAGGATATTAATCAACAATACTTCCCTTACATGTGTTTGAGTCATGCTAATTATATGCATTATCCGTGGAGGAAAATCTGAGCCTCATATATGCTCTTATGTGCTTCCCACTGACTGCAGTCCTACATGTTCTTTGCTTGTCGCATTAGAATTTTACCCCTTTAAACCTGAGGGTCTACCTAGTACCTACCCTTTAGGATAGTAGTCCTAACCTCCTTCAGGACTGATATGATGGGACAGGTAATAGTACGCAATAGAACTTGTGACCAACACGCGCTTTAATTACCATCACGGGGTGGGAAGGGTAGAATATGGATATGATGACCAGTGCGCTAATATCACGTGTAGCCCCTCTTTGAGGAGTGATTACTGCGTATTGCATTGATGTGATCCATATTATTATAACCTAGGACACATGTATACTCTAGTTCATAATCACCCTATTGTTTTCTAAAAACATGTATGCTCAAGACTTAAATCACCTCCTATTTGAGCCTTTACTTGTTATTTGTTAGTTGTACAAATTCATGAAACCATTTGGCAGGGAACCCCTTAGGTTCCCTAACGCACAGTTAAAATCGTTAGGTGGCTACTTTTCAAAATATGCAAACCCCTTTCCCAAAAGGAATGTTGTCTCAACCAATGTCATTAACCCGATCTTCCACGAGGAAGAGGAAAAAAAGGGTGCGCGAAACTCATATTACCAAAATAGAATCATGCATGTAAGTCTATGGGTGTAGGATTACCTTTTGGAAGATATCTTGCAAAATCCTCCTTTTGAGTTATTGAAGAAATGTTCTAAAAATCAATGGATTTCATGTGTAGATTGAGTTAGTTCTAGTGTGGATATGATAGGATTCACACCAAGATAATGGGGATTTCTTATCTTGAAAATAGGAGGAGTTGAGGGTGTTGAGATAGTGGAGGAGAGCTCTAAAATTCTTCCAAATCAAATGGGAGAAATAAGCACACGAAATGACTTGAAAGGACCTGAAGTTGGGGCACGCCCAGTCTCGTGAAGTGAGCCTCACTTCGTTGCCCACAACATACAAGGGAAAACAGTATCTGCGCCCAGTCTGGAGAAGTGACCCTCACTTCCTTATTCGCCAAAATAGCTGGGTGATCTAACTTTGGTGATTTGATCATAACATTTAGTAGGAATGTCCAAATGACGAATCACATGATGCGTTAGCAACTAGACTCAAAGGGCTAAACTCCATAGGCAAAATACATTGGAAATATATTTATATTATGAGTGTTATACCCATTAAAAATCAAGTGTTGTGCAAATTTTGACACCTATTCCACTTAACATTTTGCAACTCGTTCCAAACAACCTCTTTCCACTTATAAACCTCCTTAATATGTCCCAAAACACTCTACATACGTATTTACAAGTCAAAATAATATGGTTCCATCCCACAGATCTCCATTAATACTCGAATACATTATTCCCAAGTACCATTGGAACACATTAAAAATCTTAAATCAATCGGAATTTAATGGGTCCTTACATTCTCCCCCGCTTAGGATTAGTCTGTAAAGACCCGTAAAAGTTTATTGTTTAAAATAATACCCGAATAAGTCCACAAGTTCTTATAACTGTAGAAATTCTTAAAACAGACATAATTTTCAGTAAAAAGTACCCCGGAATTTGAAAGATGAATTTTCCAAAAATTTGGGTGTTATAAGACGCACTATGTGATCGCATAACGTGTATGCGCACCGCATAATGATCGCATACACGGGCAGAATCACTACCCAATTTGAGGACAACTATGCGGTCCAAAATACGATCGCATGTTGGTTCTGCGGACCGCATAGTTATCGCATTCTTGCCCATTGATTTTGGTGAGGGAGGTTATGCGACGCACTATGCGATCGCATAACGTGTATGCAGATCGCATAGTGGTCGCATACCTGCCCAATGTTTTTAAAATTTTGGCCCATCTTGAGGGTGTCACGACCCGGATTTCCCACCCTCGGGAGCCGTGATGGAGCCTACTAGTTGAAGCTACGCAAGCCAAACCTTAATTACCTTATTCATTAACATGTTACCTCATTTAACAATTATTAGTGTTGGTCCCAAACGAACACGCAAGTATACGTGGTCGACAAGTAGTATAGGATTGTAAGTCTAGATAGCGTACCCACAGAGACTTGTGATTAACTATCAACTAAATTAAACCCAAACAATTAATCTATTCAAGCGAACACTAACGTATGAATATTTAACTACAATTAATCTAGAATAGTAAACTATGAAATTAATGAAATAATTGGCGAGGTTTTAGATACGAATTCAATGAGATTCGATATTCTAGAGCTATGAGTTAGTTAACAATCCTGTTGAGTTTTCCACTTAAATCGTCTGATTAATTTATCCGTTNAGACAACTAACTTAAAGATGAATTCAAGGTAAATTGATATTCTAGAGTTATGGGTTGTTAAACAATCACGTTGAGTTTTCGACCTAAATCTTCTAATCAGGTTTATTGATTGACGAGGTTAATATTGCTCGTAGCCTTCTCCCGAAGTACAACTCGCCTATTCAAGCTAACCTAACGCCTATATTCCTATGAAATTAGGATTAACAAGAACGCATTAATAATTCCTGTATAATAACCAAGCAAGGCGATTAGGTATATTCCTATCCTAACTGCAAATCTGCACCCCTGGAGAGTTAAGATCTTGCTCAACCCAATTTTATATGCAATCTAAAATTCCCTCTCCCGAGTTCAATCCTAGATTCGTAGGTAGTATTCAATTGGTGATAGAGTAATCAGATAATTAAGCGCAAGATTGAATAAATAAACCAATATGATAAAACAATAAGAACAATTCAAGCTTCAAACTACAACGTTCATGTAGCACCCAAAACTCTAGAACTAATAAACTATGAAATTAAAGGAAGAGAGGAGAAGAAAAACTAGGTAGAAGCCTCCATCAAGCGTGGTGCGTATTCCTCCACGTCAAAAATCCCTCAAAGTTGTGTTTTTTGGTCTATTTATATGTTTGGGACAAACCATAAACGTGTTGGAGAGTTCTATTCAAATCGGGAAACACTAAGACCTTCAAAATTCGAATTGGACCGGACCAGGGACCCCATGCATTAAGCCCCAAACGCCCAGCTATAGCCAGGCTAGGCCAGGTGTTAGGGCTCTAACGCCCAGCTATAGCCTGGTATGACTAGGCTTTATGGCTCAAACGCCCGACTATAGCCCTTGTCACTCCTTTTCGACTCTTGAGCGTATTTTTGATGTTTATGCATCCATTTAGCTCGACTTCCATCTCCAATTCACCTACACATGAAATAGACTCCATTATGCATATATGACGTGTATTTTTATCATTAACGCACACAAAATGTAAGGTACATAATGTTTTAAACCATGAATTCTAGCCACGCATCAACACCCCACACTTAGACTCTTGCTTGTCCTCGAGTAATGGGACAATCTACTACCCTTCAACACGTACACATTTCATTATCAAGGAGTATTTTACTTTTCAAGTTAGCCAAGTCTAGAATCAATTAGGACTTTTAAGGTAATGTAGGCTATGGGACGGGTAGGATATATTTAGGAATAGTGACTAACCCTCCTCAGCACTTTAATACATTACCTTCACAAATCAACACATATTCTTCTCAAAGTATTCTCTTGCCATAATTCATATTTAACATAGCATTTTTTCAATTAAGAACTTCTATATTTTCACTAGCACAAATTAATAAAAACATGGAGGTGTGTATCTTTTTGTACATACTTCTACTATCATTTTTTTTCTTTCTTTCCTACACACACTCCATACATGAAGATGCAATGGCTAGTGACTTTTGAATACAATTTTAGTGCACCCACGGGCCCTTACATGGCTCCACGCAAAAACTAATCCCCATTATCCCACCTTACTTCTTTTAGCGACTAAGTGCCTTAGGAGGAAAATGTGCAAAAATGTCAATTTAAGAACAAAAGAGGGGTACGACTGGTAATGTAGGCACCAAAGAAAATGTCAAATGGCTCAAAGGGGCTAGCAATGGAAATTTTTAATTTTTATGTGACAAGCACATCCACGGTCAAGCAAGAAAATTCCTACATCATCTCCTAGACTAGCATAACCTACAATTTCGCCTAGATTAACACACGTGGTAAGTTCTCGACTACACAGGATAGCATAGAAAATCACTAAACCTCACTAAAACATTTCACATGACTCAATCACAATGGTTTTATTCAACTCTCAAGTCAATAAAGCACACAAAATTGAGAGAATTAAGCAATATTACAATATGTAGCATATAAGTCAAACAACTGAGCTAAGGCGTCAAAAAATAGGCTATTTATTTTTACTCAGGCATCACATGTCAAACCAAATATAAGGGAAAGCAACGTGTATTTCATAACCTAATATGCCGGCACCAAACATGTCAATGGGTATTTCTAAGAGTAACTCAGTTCCTTCCTAACTACTCTAAAAAAAAAATTTAAATACCCGGTTCAAGTTACACCGTGGAAAAGAATCGGTGCGCAAAGAAAAACCAAGGGATACTACCTAACTATCCTAAAAAAAATTAAAAATCTTTTTGGTGTTTCTTAAATCAGATTTTATCCTTCAAGAAAATTGTCCAATAAATCCATCATTGGGAAAAATCCGACATTTTTCTAAAAAAATTATTTTATACAATTACACTTCAGAAAGTAGTTTCCCCACCTCACACTTATGTTATGCATAGTCCTCGATGCATGATAACAAAGAAAAACATTAAAACAATGGTGAGAAATACTCCCTGAGACCCTCTCAGGCATAGCGCGGACATGATTCTCAATTATTCGAGTCGGGATGACCCCACACTTAAGCTCAAACATGCCCCTCAGCTTCAACTTTTGGGTACTCAGACTTCCCCTATTTTGCAAATAAAAACAACACAAAACTCGACACTAAAAAAAATAACGAAAAGATATACAGGCTGGGTTGCCTCCCAACAAGCGCCTTATTTATAGTTGTGGCACGACTCTGTTTCTTCACAACTTTTCCTTCCACTTTGAGGATATGAATTGCGTCCCTAATTTTTCATCAATTTTTCTGTCATGTTCATGGGGTGGTGGTGTCAAAAATGAAGGAACCAAACCGTAGGTGTCGCATCTTGCACTTCTTGGCCCTTAGGTGAGGGATGTCAATTTGTCTCCTTGGCATCACAAATTTAAGAATATAAACACTTTGTTCCCCATCCATTGACTCCTCTATATGCCCGACTAGATCAATTCCCATGCCACCAACCAAACACAATGTTGAAAAGTGTTTAGAATGACGTCCAATACGCTCCAATTCAAAAACTGCATTATTTTGGACATCCTCTATTCTATACTCTTCATCAACCTTGACACCATTAATAATTTGGTCGGATATTTGGATTTCCTCTTTCTGCTCCACAAGATGGCCAGTATCCACAAATATTGATGGTAGGGCATCAGACACCTCAACCTTTTTATTCAATTGGGCCTGTAGGTCATGGATATCTGAGTGAAATTGGTCTGTATCTTGCCTGAGCTCAGTTCTTCCTTCTAGCAGTTGCTCTGTCATATTTGAAAGACCATCACGAAGAAACTAATGAGATTTTATTAGTTGAGCTTTTTCCTCTAGCCAAGATTGGCTCATTATATCTGCTTCTACAAAATTATCTTCTGGTGGGATCTCGCTCTCTTCGTCGAGTTGAGGTTCTTCTTGGAAATTCACCATTAATTCATCCACTTTAGCCTGGAGTCTTTGATAGCTAAGGCATCAAGAACTTGTTGCTCGGCTATCATGTTCTGTTCCTCCGCTTCTTGTCTCATCAAGTCCATAATACGAGCCACACTTTCCATATCCTCCACTTCCTTGCTCTTATCAAACTCATTAACATTATTAGATACATTACAATAAAAGCTCTGAGAAGGATTATGAGAATTAGGACAACCATTCCAATGGCCACCTTGACAACCACACACATTACAAAAATTCCACACATTAGACTGAGATGGACAATATTTCCACATGTGTGGTCCTCCACAATATGGACAAGGATCGTCATAAGAATAACCACTATTCGACCAATTATCATTCCAAGATTCCATGTCAAGAAAGATACTAAAATATTAAATTAAGATACAAATAAAAAAGAAAAAATAAAAACTTAAATAGACAAAAGTAAAAATTCAATCTAGTAGAATAGTTAATTTCTAAGTCCCCGCCAACGGTGCCAAAAACATGTTGGTCCCAAACGCACAAGAAAGTATACGTGGCCGACAAGTAGTATAGGATTGTAAGTCCAGATATCGTACTTACAGAGACTTGTGATTAACTACCAACTAAATTAAACCCAAACAATTAATCTATTCAAGCGAACACTAACGTATGAATATTTAACTAAAATTAATCTAGAATAGTAAACTATGAAATTAATGAAATAATTGGCGAGATTTTAGATACGAATTCAATGAGATCCGATATTCTAGAGCTATGGGTTAGCTGACAATCCTGTTGAGTTTTCCACTTAAATCGTCCTATTAATTTATCCAGTTTATTGATTGACGAGGCTAATATTGCTTATATCCTTCTCCCGAAGTACAACTCGCCTATTCAAGCTAACCTAACGCCTATATTCCTATGAAACTAGGATTAACAAGAACGCATTAATAATTCCCGTATAATAACCAAGCAACGCGATTAGGTATATTCCTATCCTAACCGCAAATACGCTCCTCTAAAGAGTTAAGATCTTGCCCTACCCAATTTTATATGCAATCTAAAATTCCCTCTCCCGAGTTCAATCCTAGATTTATAGGTAGTATTCAATTGGTGATCAAGCAATCAAATAATTAAGCGCAAGATTGAATAAGTAAACCAATATGATAAAATAATAAGAACAATTCAAGCTTCAAACTACAACGTTCATGTAGCACCCAAAACTCTAGAACTAATAAACTATGAAAATAAAGGAAGAGAATAGAAGAAAAACTAGGTAGAAGCCTCCTTCAAGTGTGGTGTGTGTTCCTCCACGTCAAAAATCCCTCAAAGTTGTGTTTTTGGGACTATTTATATGTTTGGGACAAACCCTAAACGTGTAGGAGACTTCTATTCAAACCGGGAAACACTTAAAACCTTCAAAACTCGGATTGGACCGGACCAGGGACCCCGGGCGTTAAGCCCCAAACGCCCAGCTATAGCCAGGCAAGGCCTGGCCTTAGGGCTCTAACGCCCAGCTATACCTGGTATGACCAGGCTTTATGGCTCAAAATCCCAGCTATAGCCCGGGTCACTCCTTTTCAACTCTTGAGCGCATTTTTGATGTTTATGCATCCATTTAGCTCGGCTTCCATCTCCAATTCATCTACATATGAAATAGACTCCATTATGCACATATGACGTGTATTTTTATCATTAACGCACATAAAATGTAAGGTACATAATGCTTTAAACCATGAATTCTAGTCACGCATCAATCAACAATCGCATGCAACAATGGAATTTAATAATAAAGCGGAAGTCTTGAATTATAGAAAAAAAGTTGAATAGAAATGCGGAAAATTCAACATAAGCCTCTATCCAAGACTGGTGTCACAATACTCACGAACTACTAAGAGTACTAAATACAACCGTCTGAAAGAAAACACAACTGTTTGTCTCGAGTACAATGAGATAACAGACTGAAATAATCGATAGAGGAGACGTCGGGCCTGCGGACGCTTACAGGGCTACCTCGGTATCTTGCTGGACTGAAGGCTTGCTCCCGCACTATTGCTGCTATCCAAGACATGGATCTATGCAAAAGAGCACAGAGTGTAGTATCAGCACAACCGACCCCATGTAGTGAGTAAGTGCCGAGCCTAACCTCGGCGAAGTAGTGACGAGGATAGGACACAACAACAAAATGTACCTGTGCAGTTCAATAGTATAGCAGAAACTAAACAAGAATACAATTACGGGGAGAACATGTTGGGGTAAGAGATAGAAAATACTGAAATGACAGAAACGAAAACAGCAGTCGAAAATATCTGAAAATAATAACGGGAATTGACAACACAGACTAAACAGTGAAATATACGGCACGGCATGTCCCCTCGTGCATAAATAATATAAAACATGGGCACAGAATGTCCCCTCGTGCATAAAAAATATAAAACATGGCACAGAATGTCCCCTCGGGCATAAATAATGTAAAACATGGCACGGAATGTCCCCTCGTGCATAAACAATATAAACATGGCACGGAATGTCCCCTCGTGCATAAATAATATAAACCATGGCACGGAATGTCCCCTCATGCATAAATAATATAAACGTGGCACGGAATGTCCCCTCATGCATAAATAATATAAAACATGTCACAGAATTTCCCCTCGTGCATAATCAATATAAAACACGGCACGTATTGTCCCCTCGTGCATAATTAATATAAAACATGGCACGACATCACCCTTCGTGCTTTAACACTCTTCCTCACCCATAGAAATCCCGGCAAGGGAACATCAACTAAACAATTAAATCCCGGCAAGGGAACATCAATTAAACAATTAAATCCCGGCAAGGAAACTATACAACAATAACAGTAATCTCAACATCTCAGCAAGGGAGAAAATATCAAAAGCAAGAATAACCCGGCAAGGGTATATTTTGGTAACTCTTTCTCTTTCTTTCACTTTCATTCCATGATTTATTCTATTACTCGAGCCAATGCTCCAAAGGATGTAATTGTATCATATCCCCTCATCATTCATTCTACAATTTGAGCCAATGCTCTAAAAGATGTAATTATCTCATATATCTTCATTATTCATTTTACCATTTAAGCCAATGCTCCAAAAGATGTAATTATCTCGTATATCTTCATTATTCGTTTCACAATTTGAGTGAATGCTCCAAAAGATGTAATTATCTCATATATCTTCATTATTCGTTTCACAATTTGAGCCAATGCTCCAAAAGATGTTTAAAGATTACGGTTCCCTTCACATGCCCTTTACAACATATAGAAATCATCAATTAGTCATAGAAATTACAACAAAGTAAGAATATTCACAATATAGGGACTCACTGTCATGCTAGACACTAATGTATAGATACTCGTCACCATGCCTATACATCGTATTTGACAATTAGAAAATAGCAAATAATACTCAACTCATATTCCCTCAAGGTAAGGTTAGACCAAACACTTACCTCGGGTCCAAAGTATAGCAATCAACCCTCTAACACTGCCTTTCCTTTAGAATTCAACTCGGGAATGGTATTATCTAGACATAATCAACTCAAGTATATCAATAAGGATTCAATGATTAAATTACATAGCTTAATTATCCATTTTCTAGCATTTTTCCAAAATTATCAAAATTCGACCCCGGGTCAGCTCACTTGGATTCTTATAACTATAGAAGTGAACACTCACCCAAAGCGTAAGGATCATTAATATACGATTTTTACATGATTTCATGGCTAATTCACAAAAAATTCTCAAATAATCACATGTTCTACGTTACTACCCAACTTCTTGAATTTTTGCACTAGTTTATGTAGTTAATTAAGCTAGGATGCATGCATGAAACTAATTTTCAGGTGGAGTTCACTTACCTTACAAGACCTGGTTGATAGCTCTTAAAATGGAGGAAATCGCCTAAGGAAGAAGATGGAAAATGAGAAAAATGGGTTTAAACCCCGTATTTAAAAATCACTGCCTTAACAGTGATCTCGCACCTGCGGCTCTAGGTCCGCTCTTAATATACCAATTCATTTCAACGCGTGAGGATCTTGTTCTCGATTCTGAATCACAAGTAATATGCATATCGTGCCACTCGAAATATTCCATTACCTTCATTTAAATATTTTTCATTAAGAAAAATTTCAACACGTAATGGTAAACACAGTTAACCCCACATAATTTCTCTGTACAAGTATTCATATAAGTAGATTTTTGAGTTACGAAGCTCGACCGAAAGAGGAGCATATTAGAAGAATTTATTAGATAAGCATAACCGAATTAAGTTCAGAAAATCATTACTTTATAACAATTAGCGAATATTTCAACAACCCTTTCTCTTTCTTTCACTTCCATTTCCATGATTTATTCTATTACTTGAGCCAATGCTCCAAAGGTTGTAATTATCTCATATATCTTCATTATGCGTTTTCATAATTTGAGCTAATGCTCCAAAGATGTTATTACCTCATATATTTTCATTATTCGTTTCATAACTTGAGCCAATGTTCCAAAGATGTTTAAATATTTAAATTTCCTTCACATACCCATTTACATCATATAGGGATCATCAATTAAGCATAGGAATTACAACAAAACCAGAATATTCACAACATAGGTACTCACGGTCATACTAGACACCAATGTATAGATACTCCTCACCATTTCTATACATCATATTTGACAATTATCAAATAGCAAATAATACTCAACTCCTATTTCCTCAATCTAAGGTTAGGCCAAATACTTACCTCGGGTCAAAAGTATAGCAATCAACCCTATAACACCGCCTTTACTTTAGAATTTAACTCCGGAATGGTATTATCTAGACATAATCAACTCAAGTATATCAACAAGGATTCAATGATTCAATTACATGGCCTAATTATCCATTTCCTAACATTCTTTCAAAATTATCAAAATTTGACCCCGGGTCAGCTTGGTCCAAACACAAGGCTCGGACCAAAACCATGTCACCCATTCACCCACGAGTCCGAATATATAATTTGTTTTCAAATTCAACCGCAAAATGAGGTCTTAATCAAGAAAATTGAAAAGTTCATAGCTCTACTCAAATTCCAGATTTTCTACTCTAATTTGCATGTTTTATGCTTAGGAATTCATTAATTATAGATGAAAAATGAAGGAAATTAGTTAAAATTTACTAACCCATGATGTTTTGGTGAATCGTAATGTTTAAACATCTTTTGGAGCATTGGCTCAAACTGTGAAACGAATAATGAAAATATATGAGATAATTACATCTTTTCGAGCATTGGCTCAAATTGTCAAACGAATAATGAAGAAATATGAGATCATTACATCTTTTGGATCATTGGCTCAAATGGTAAAATGAATAATGAAGATATATGAGATAATTACATCTTTCGGAGCATTGGCTCAAATTGTAAAACGAATGATGAAGGGGTATGAGATAATTACATCCTTTGGAGCATTGTCTCGAGTAATAGAATAAATCATGGAATGAAAGAGAAAGAAAGAGAAAGAGTTACCAAAATATACCCTTGTCGGGTCATTGTTGATAGGCTGACCAAGTTAGCATATTTCATTCTTGTGGCAGTCTCCTATTCATCCGAGAGGTTAGTTGAGATCTATATCAGGGAGATTGTTCGCCTTCATGGTGTGCTGGTATCTATCATTTCGGACTGGGGCGCGTAGTTTACCTCGCGTTTCTGGAGAGCAGTTCAGCGAGAGTTAGGAACCCATGTGGAGTTGAGCACAACATTTTATCCTCAGACGGATAGACAGTCTGAGCGGACTATTCAGATATGGAGGATATGCTCCGAGCTTGTGTTATTGAATTTGGAGGATCATGGGATTAGTTCTTGCCTTTAGCAGAGTTTTCCTACAACAACAGCTACCGGTCGAGTATATAGATGGCTCCTTTTGAGGCTTTATATTGTAGGCGGTGTCGATCTAAGGTTGGATGGTTTGAGCCGAAAGCGGCTCGGTTGTTGGGTACAGATTTTGTTCAGGAGGCCCTGGACAAGGTCAGGATCATTTAGGATAGGCGTTGTACAACTTAGTCCAGGAAAAAGAGTTATGCATATTGTAAGGTTCGAGATGTGGCTTTCATGGTTGGTGAGCGAGTATTGCTCCGACTGTCGCCTATGAAGGGCGTGATGAGATTTGGGAAGAAGGTTAAGCTTAGACCTAGATTCATTGGCCCGTTTGATATTCTTGATCGAGTGGGAGGGGTTGCTTATAGACGTGCATTTCCACCTAGCTTATCAGCCGTACATCCAGTTTTTCATGTGTCCATGCTTCGGAGGTATCACGGCGATCCAGCCCATGTGTTAGATTTCAGCACTGTCCAGTTGGACAAGGACTTATCTTATGAGGAGGACCTAGTAGCTATTCTATACCGGCAGATTCGTCAGTTGAGATCCAAGGGTTTCTCTTCTGTTCGTGTTCAGTGGAGAGATCAGCCTCCTGAGGCATCGACTTGGGAGTCAGAGTCCGATATGCGGAGCCGTTACCCTCATCTATTCCCCGACTCAGGTACTTCCTTCTTCTGTCCGTTTGAGGACAAACGGTTGTTTTAGAGGTGGAGAATGTGACGACCCAAAGGGTCATCACCTATTTTATTACACATTTCGCGCTTGAAAACCTCATTTGTAGTTGCCTCGATTTACGTGCGCAGTCCAAGCGCGTAGCCGGACAGCTTAAATATGAAATTTTGTGAAAAATGCTAAGACTTGATATTAAAAATGAATAAATTTGACTTCGGTCAATATTTTGGGTAAATGGACCCGGACCCGTGATTTGACGGTCCCGGAGGGTCTGTAGGAAAATATGGGTCTTGGGCATATGCCCGAAATCGAATTCCGAGGTCCCAAACCCGCGAAATGATTTTTTGAGTAAAACTGTTATTTCAAAATATTTAAGGAAATTTAAAATGAAATTTGATTAAAAAGTGATGGTATCGGGCCTGTATTTTGGTTCCGGCGCCCGGTACATGTCTTATATATTGTTTAAGCACCTTCTGTAATGCTTGGTTGAAATCGGATTTCATCTGACGTGTTTCGGACTTAAAATGGAAAATTTTATGTTTTATGAAATTTGATAGAATAAACCATGGAAGTGAAAGTGAAAGAAAGAGGAGTTGTTGAAATACACCCCTTGTTGGGTCATCATTGTACAGTTTCCTTGCCGGGATTTGATTGTTTAATTGATGTTCCCTTGCCGTGATTTGATTTTTTAATTGATGTTCCCTTGCTGGGATTTAATTGTTTAATTGATGTTCCCTTGCCGGGATTTAATTGTTTAGTTGATGTTCCATTGTCGGGATTTCTATTTTTATTCTGTTTACTTCCTTGCCATTGTTTGTGATTGCTGCTTGGGTAAGGAAGAGTGTTAAAGCACGAAGGGTGATGCCGTGCCATGTTTTATATTAATTATGCACGAGGGGACATTCCGTGCCATGTTTTATATTGATTATGCACGAGGGGACATTTCGTTCCATGTTTATATTGTTATTATGCATGAGGGGAAATTTCGTGCCGTGTTTATATTGATTATGCACGAGGGGACATTCCGTGCCATGTTTTACATTGTTATTATGCCCGATGGGACATGCCGTGCCGCATCCTTCATTGTTTAATCTGTGTTGTCATTTACCGTGATTATTTTTAGATATTTCAGACTTTTATTTTCGTGTCTATCATTTCTGTATTTGCTATCTCTTACCCCTAACATCTTCTCCCCATAATTGTACTCTTGTTTAGTTTCTGCTATATTATCGAACTGCACTGGTTCATTTTGTTGTCGTGTCTTAGCCTCGTCACTACTTCGCCGAGGTTAGGCTCGGCACTTACTCAATACATGGGGTCGGTTGTACTGATGCTACACCTCCACTTCTTTATGTTGTGCAGATTATGCAGCCGGACCCGGAGGACATCGTTAGTGGGAGTGTCTTCCAACTTATCATAGAGGCTTCAAGGTATACCCGTTGGCGTTCGTGGGCCTTCGCGTCTCTCCCATCCCTTTGTCTTTGATTCTGTCTTATTTTTCCTTCGATTTTAGAGGTAGACATGTATTTCCTTTCAGTTTTGTATTTAGGACTCTTATCGACAATTCGTGAGTTTGTGACTCCAGGTTTTGGGAAAGTTTACGCCTTGTTGTATTATGTTATCCTTATTTAGCTTGAAACCATATTTATATCCGTTGTTAAATTGTGAACCGTTTAGTTTATCCTATTAAGGTGGTGTTAATATGCCAGTTTATCTACACACATTGGCTTGTCTAGCAGGTTCAACGTTAGACGCCATCACGGGCCGATGGTGGGATTTCGGGGCGTCACAGAGGGCCATTCTATGGTCGATTGTACGGACCGCATGTCAGGAATGCGATCGCATTCCTGACCGCATTTCAGTGTCAGGCTCATATTTTTCTAATTGTAAAACCCGACCCCCAGCTCATTAAAACACCTCTCGCCTTCATTTTTAACTGATTTCTGAGAAAAAATAGAGAGAAGGGAGAGAGGGTTCTTGAGAGAGAAAGTGCTTCATCAAAATTGATTCTTCAAAGTCGCTCAAGCCCGGAATCTATCGAGTTAGGGTTATCTTCTTCCCTCAAAGAGGTAAGTCTTCACCCCCTTTTTCCCCAAAGTTCTCAGGTTTTAATTAAGAATAAAACACATAGGATGGTTCTTGAAAATGGAGGTCAAACCCATGCATGCATGTTAGTAAAACTTCTTAATCTAGCAAAGGGGAGAGGGTTGGGGTAAGATTCACAAAGAAGGGGTGGTAATCTAGTGGGGTCGCCTAGCGTTCGATAAAATGCTTAAAAGAGTTCAAATTGTATGCATGATTTCCAACTCTGAGTTGAATATGTTTAATTGTGAACTAGATTGACGGTACTAGTCGGTTCGGTGATTTGTGGGTAAAATTTAAAAAGGGAGTTCGAACCCAGGTATGTATGTCTAACTTTAACCTTTGTAGAATTCTCTTGTTGGGTCCGAGCATACGGCATGTGTACCTTTTTTGAAAAATATGTGAATTGGTTGTTCAAATGTGTTGAGACGTAAGATTCTATTCTCTGATTGTCCTAGTTGATTGTCATACTACCGTGCTATATGAGATTGTGAAACATGTTTTGATGTTCCTATCTTATTATGTGCAAAGCTCGTAAATGCTTGAGGGTATCGATATGAAAGTATGTATTAATGCATGAAAGAATGTTAATGTGCCCAAGTGTGGGAATGTATATGATGGCTAAAAATCGTGCGTGGTAAGTAATGAAAAAGGGTATTGTGAAACGATGTAAATGAGTTGAACGATTATGGAAACACCGTGTACATGAATTACTGCTTTGTGAGAGTCATTGTGCCTTGAGCTCAAATAGCGAATTATTGATGTGAACTTGTGTTTCTTGAAATGAAGAATTCTTGTGATTTAATGGTTTGAGGTTGTTGTTACGAAATATGATTGTCAGGCGGGATCGGGGTACGTGCCACAACACGAAGTAATAAGGATGATGGGTTGTGGTAATAAGGGTGGCCGAGGTAATAAGGATAAAATGTGATCATTATCACTATTGAAATGAAATCTATGAAAACTCTTGAATATGGTGATGTTGAACGGAAAAAAGAGAGATTGTGAAATTTGTTGATTTTGGTTGTTTCTTTCCACGTGCATTGATTGATTGGCTCTATTACTGTCTCTTATTTGTGTATTGTTTTATTGTACTAACGTCCCTTTTGTCGGGGGCGCTACATTTTCTTATATGAATGTAGGTGGTTCTACAGCAGGTAATTCAGTCCACCGTCAGTAGTGCCTCCTCTCCAGTCCGCAGTTGAAGTGGTGAGCCCAACTTCCTCTCGGGGCCATGTGTGGTTCATGCCACCTTCTTTTTGGTCTATTTTGCATTGTAAGGTATAACTGGAGCCTTGTTTCCGGTGAGTATTATATAAAATCCTATCATTCGTAGAGGCTCCATAGACATAACGTGGGTAATGTACATTTGTATTTTGGGTAGTAAGCGTACAGTTCGGAATCGTGGTCCACGTTGTGAATGTTGTATGTAATTTGTAAACATTTGGATCATATGTTGGTTTTGATGAAAAGGTAGAAATCAAATCAAATCATAAGTTTATCCGTAAGTCTTAGTTTCTAGTTCACATGAGTAACATATATTAATAACGCGGGGTAGTAAGTGGGATAGGTGAGGCAAATCCAGGTTCGCTTGACTGGGTCACCCGGTTGAGTGCCGGTCGTGTCCCTCGAGTTTTGGGCTTGACACATTTGTCCTTAAATGAGGGTTAGAATCCGCCATAGACAGCCAATGTGACTTAAACCTCATCTACACAACGAAAGTTCCAAATTTTACTAACTCTATAAATTTTAAAAAAATTCGCTACAGTCTCCCCTATAGAGGGGCCTATCAACCTTTTAGAGAATCCCAAAAAAAAATCTTAACAACACATCCCCAACTTGACAAAGCATCACAACATATATATCAATGACACAAATCCCACCATTACATGCACCGCATTGTCAAAATGATATCTGGACATGAACTGCGTATTTATAAATCATAACCAATTGCAATACAATAAAGACAAAAAAATACTTTCATTCCACAATTCTTTCGGCCTTCAAGGTGACCTTTTGGACTCACATACTTCGCCATAGCACTTTAATGGAGGCAGTCTCAACTCCCGATTTTATCTAACAAAGATGGAAAATAGATACCCCTCATAATCCAATTATCCATTACCTTCACCTTCACTAGCTTTCACTGGAATGATAGACAAATAATTTCCAACTACCTTCTTAGACATAGACACATGAAACACCAGGTTCACGGAGGACAATAATAGGGAAACATCATACTCATAGTTTGGCCTATTTCCTTTAAGATTTCATAAGACCTAATGTGAGTACACATACTTTAGCTTCTTTAACAATTCACCACATATATTCATCTAAGGACCCGGCCGGTCATTCCGAGAGTTTAGCTCCGTTTCCCCCGTTTCAACTTCATTTATGTGTGTTGGGTCGGTTGGTTCAGGTTCAGAGTGGTCATCGTAAGCATTGAGGCAATTAGTCTCTCAAGGTAGCCTAATACTTGAGAAAGTCAACACGGAGTTGACTTACTGGTGACCAACCTCGGAATGCGAATTTTTTGGCTCAGATAGTTTCGTTCGGTGATTTGGGTCTCAGGAGTGTGTTCAGAATATGTTTTTGATGTCCGGCATAGAATTAGGCTTGAATTGGCGAAAGTTAGTTTTTGGCGATTTCCGGTCGGCAGTGGAATATAGGCTATCAGAGTTGGAATGGGATTCCAGAGGTTGGAGCAGGTTCATAATGTCATTTTGGATATGTCTGCAAAATTTCAGGTCAAACGGAGGTGTTTTGGTTGGTTTCGGCGTAGTTGGCGAAATTTGGAAGTTTCAAAGTTCATAGGCTTGAATTTGTTGTAATTGTGGTGTTTTCACATTGTTTTTGGTGTTTCGAAGGCTCGACTAAGTTTAACAAGGTTATGGGATGTGTTGGTATGTTTGGTTGGGGTTCCGAGGGCCTCGAGTGAGTTTTGGGTGGTTAACGGGGTGATTTTTGGCTTTGGACCATAGTTGTTCTGGTGTGTATTTTCTGCAGAAGGTTCTACCCTATGCGTTTGCGGAGGGGGTCTCGCATTCGTATACGGAAATTTTAGAGCGGACTATTTTTCCTTTATGCGTTCGCAAACCTAGAGGTGCGAACGCAGTGAGTTGAGTTGAGTGGTCATCGCGAAAGCTGGTGACCGAGTGCGTTCGCGTAGAGTTAGAGGCAGCTGAGGACCCCAGGCCCATTAGCCTATGCGCTCGCGGGGCCTGGGGTGCATTCGTGTAGGTTTGGTGTCCTTGTGCTTCGCATTCGCGGGATTGAAGACGCGTCCGCATAGTGTAAATTATAGGCCTGTTGGGAATTTTTCAATGTGAACGCGGTCTTAGTGGCGCGTTCGCGATGAGAAAATGTTTGAGCTGGGCGGAATGTTTAAAAGGCCTGAGGTGCGAATTCGGTTTATATTTTCCTCCATTGTTGCATGTGAGTTGAGAGCTATTTGAGAGGGATGTAAAAGGAAATCAAGGGAATCATTTGGAGGTAAGATTTTCAACTCCATAACTCGTTTTTATGTCAATTCTTAAGTGATTAAACCATAAAAATTCTTGAATTAAACCAAAGTTGGGGAAGAAGGGTTCATGGAAATAATTTTTTTTTAGGATTTGAGTGGGCAATTGTGGTCCGATTTTGATGTTCTTGGTATGTACGGACTCGTGGGAGGATAAGGGTTCTTGTGATGTAATTTTTCTCGGATTCCGAGACGTGGGCTTGGGGCTCGGGTTTGGCCGAATTTCGAGATTCTTGTATAATTTGACAGTTTTCGATCCGGTTCTGTTCCTTTAGTACATATTGATGATGTTGAACTGGTTTTGGCTAGATTCGGAGCAATAGAGAGCCAATTTGAGGGGCATGAGCATAGCAGACTAGTGTTGTGGCCCAGCAGAGGTAAGTAATGGTTATAAATCTTGTCCTGAGGGTATGGAACCCCGGACTACATATTTTCTCACTGATTTTAGAAAGGCGCACATGTCGGATGACGAGTATGTGGCGCGTACTGACTTTCGGATTGGACTAGGTCCTCCGCGGAAACTAATGAGTTGCATATTTACTCAAAACCTTATGTTAAATTATGTTCTAAAGAATTGTGAAATATTTGGGCTATAAGCCTTGTTTGGGGCCTCGTGCCGATCTGTTTAGACCCTTTGAGGGCTTTTTACGACTGTTTCCTCACTATTTGTTGATGATTTCATTCAGCATCATTGTGCATAGTGTTTTATTTGAAACTCAACAAGATTTACAAAACTTTGAGATTTAAACTGATGTTTTGGGTCGAGTACCCTGTTTTTACTAATTCCCCTGAGGGGCCTTTCGAGTGGTCTTGCTGAGTGTGGCCGAGGGCCAGAGTGATGGTGAGGTGTTGAGTTAGGCCAAGGGCCTGATTGTGACGATATGATATGCCATGTGATGACTTGATATTAGCGATTGGGCTGAAGAAGCCCCTCCGAAGACGGAGTCTGTACCCACCCCCAGTTAGCGCAGGTACCTACTGAGTGCGAGTGCGAGTGCGAGTGCCGAGTGACGAGTCCGAGTGACGAGTGACTATGAGGTGCTAAGTGACTGTGAGGTACTGAGTGGCTGATTATGATTGACGGTGAGGCGTGCCCGAGGGGCTGATTATGATACATGTTTTGCCCGAGGGGCTGATTATGATATATGCTTTTGCTCGAGAGGCTACTGATGATCTTACTACTTTTACTCTGAGTTATGAAATATATTTTTCCTGGGGGGCTATTGATGATTTACTACTCTCAAAGGATTTATCTGAAGATGATTTTTTTGACATGATGGTTTCACATATCTATGTTATACTGTTGGAAAGGGAGGTTGTGCCTCTTGTGATTTTATGACATTGATTTATGTTTTTCTTGCTGCTCAAACCTGATTTATTTTCATTACTACTAAGTTGGCATACTCACAGTACTCCCTGCACCTTGTGTGCAGATTCAGGTGTTAGGGCATGGAGAGTTGTGTATCTGTTCCAGAGATCCTCGGAGGTTCGCGAGGTGGCTGCATGCGTCCGCAGTCCTGCTCCCTCTCTTGTTTAATATTATAGAATTTATTTCCGTTAAGTTGTATATTTATGTAGATGCTCATGAACTGTGACTACGGGTTCTCGGTGGTTGTACTTATTATTCAGTATAGTTTTGAATGTTTTTATAATTGTTTAAGGGAAACTTTTATGGGAGATCAATATAGTAAACAGGTAAATGGGAGTTTATTATGATTTGAGTGAAGTTTTGGCTGGCCTAGTTCCATGATAGGCGCCATCTTGCCTGGATTTGGGGTCGTGATAGATTGGTATAAGAGAGCTAGGTTAAATAGGACTCACCGGTCACAAGCAGGTTTAGTAGAGTCTTGCAGATCGGTACGGAGATGTCTGTACTTATCTTCGAGAGGTTTCGGAACCCTTAGGAAAAATCTCACATTTTTTAAAATTCTTGTCGTGCGAATCCATTGTATTCAACCAAGAATGTAACTCCTGAATTCATTCCACGTATTCGAGCGCGCTTGAGAGCGCCTTGTATCAGTTGTGCATCAACGACTTGTGGCTTCCATGGGTGAGATGTGGTTTTGGCATGTTGGTAATGGGCCAGTCTGGAGGACTAGAGGCCAAATTTATTCTGTGGCTTGATTGCTGAGATTTTCGCTGTGTGGGCACATCTAATTGGGGACTTATATGTCCATTCGTGTTCTTATTTATGAGAATTGGTGGCTAGATGCCTATATGGTGGGTGTGAATTGATTGTTAGATGTGTCCAGACTATGAAATGTGTCGAAAGGGTTGGATGGAAATGTGGTAAGATTTATTGAGTGTTTGATTTCTATCTCGATTTGGTATATGGACTAAGTTGTGAGTATGTTGGAAGACCTCTCATGTTGTGTAGTTGTGGAGTGAAGCGTATTCCTCTGTTGGGTTATTAGTTCCTGGTAATGTCTTCTTAGTTGATCGTTTTCCCTAGTAACGTTCATGTATTTGATTGACGGTGGATTCCAGCCATATTACCGCTCCTTGTTAATGTATTCATTGATGGCGTCCTGGCATATTCGCGTAGCCGGGAGAAGCATACTCAGTATCTGGGGATGGAAATATAAGGATTCAGGGACGAAAGGCTCTATGCCAATTCGCCGAGTATGAAGTTTGGCTGAGTTTAGTAGCATTGTTGGGACACGTTGTATCCGGTGAGGGCGTCCATGTTGTCAGTCATGTCTGGGTAGAGCTTCCAGAAACTCGAGATTTCTTTGACCGCCGCTCCAGTGTTAGTCTGCCATCAGATTCAGGTTTTTACGGTGTATTGTTATGCCTCGAGGGTAGGCGTTAGTTGTGTTTAGATGCAGGAAGGTGTAGTGATTGCGTGATAGTTTTGGTCTTCAGAAGTGTATGGAGAGATAGAAGTTGAGGCTAAGAGTGCAGGGGTATCTCCTGCGAGTTGTCCTAGGGTGTGTGGTCCCTATGTAGTTATGTAATAAGTTCTCTTCTACCAGTAAAAAATATGTTGTAATTAGGAGTTTAGATCGCTCGTGGAAGTTGGCATGACTATGGCAATGGTGGATGTGAGATTGGCAATTGACTTGAGTGTTAGATGGTTTGGGTCATATAAGCTTGTGAATGACTTAGTTGAATCCCACCACAACATGGTGGCAGTGTTAATGTGTGGGCATAGTCTTGTTTGTCTTGATCCTTGGCTTTGAGAAAAGTGGGGGAGTTCGTTATTGATAAGTTGATTACATGATTATGTGTGGTATTAGTTTGAGTTCGAGTTATAGTGGTAAATCAGTTATGACCTGCAGGTATGGGGTCTTGGAATGTCATGAGTAAGGGAAATTTCTTCGATATAGGTTGTAGTGTACTTGTTGGGTAATTGGGTTCTATTGAAGTATTTAGTGGAAATTGTAAAAGGTATAGTGTGTGCAGTGTATGAAGTTTCTTGTGATTTCAAGTGAGTGGATTACTTTCCTGATATGTTAGTGTGCAAAAGGGTCAGGTCAATTTTGTCTAATTGGTCGGTGTGATTGAGATTTACGTTAGAGGATGTCAAGACTTGTGATATTCTACATATCGGTATCAAGAAGGTGAAGGTAATGGCTTTAGATTCCCAGAAGTCTCTTCAGGGTAAGTTTTTCTAATGTGGTGCTTTTGGGGATATTTGAGGGAGTATTCGGCAGCTGATGAGCCTTAGACGGTATGGTTTTATGCTTCGGTCATGTGTGGTGAGTCGGGGTTGAAAATTTGGGGTATTACGGCAGGGAAAAGTATCAATTTGAAGGTAAGTCAGAAGGAATTTGGGGTAAATAGGGAAAATTGGTAGTAGGACGGATCGACATGGTAAGGGATATGATTAGTTCTTTGGGTGCTCTTAAGGTGACGAGTTTTTCGGGCGTTTCTTAGCAGTGCTTTTGGATTTTTGGTGGTCTGCGTATTTTGGTTGAGTTAGAAAAGTTCAGTCCTGATGGTTCGGTGTTGTGCAAAAGGGATTTCGGATAGTTTCTGGTGATTTCTACTGTTGTTAAAGTTGCATTTGTTGTGGCGTGTAGTTAGTTGTTTCTAAATGAGATCAAATGGAAATTCTTGTCTAGTTGGGTACGTAGTTGCTTGTGGCTTAGAAGGGACCATGGAGTTTTCGTTTTTTTCATTGGTTGGCATGGCGTGTGCGGTATGTTGGGTGGAGTTGTGATTTGTATATGTGAGGTCACGGTTCGGTTCTGGAAGGGAGATCATAAATTCTAACGCAACAATTGCAGTTTCAGATGACTAGGTAGATGATATCACTAATGGGTGCGACTTGATGAGGGTATATATTTTCGAAAGAGCAATGTGTTTTAATTAAGGGTACTTCATTGGTATCGCGGCGCCCTATTGTTGGATCGACTATTGATATTCAAGGTTGCTTGGTGAACGGAAGAATTATAGGGGTGTTCCCCGTGGAATGAATGAGTATTTGGGATGTGTTATGTATTCAAGCGGTGGAGTTGTGATCAGATATAGTAATCCGTACATTTCCTGGACTTTGAGTCTGAGAGTTCTCATAAACATCATATGGTATGGTAATGGACTGTGGAGATGCGAGCTGAGCTAGTCGGATGTTAGTATGTACCATGATTCTGTCATCATGAACTTTTCGGTAAGTTGTCTATCTGTTGTGGGTGATCAAAGTTAATTTAGCATCACTGGTATGCTAATATGGGTGCGTGTTCTGCACCGGGTCAGAATTGTTGGCTTTGAGTTTCTATTATTGAGAAAGGTACCATTCGATTGTGATTGATTTGTTCATGTTCTGTAGTGATCTATGAATTTCCTTTCGCTGTTGCGAGGAGTGGTGATTATTAGTTATATGCACATATGGTGCGGTTCTAATTGGGCTTTATAGTTAGATTTGAGTAAGGTAAGTAATTGGGTGTTGCGGGATTGAGGCGTGTTGGTTATATACCTTCTGTTTCGGGTGGCATGGTATCTTCCAGTTTCCCCCGTGGTTATGGCAATGCACTTTGAGTAATTGATGTCGAATTTCGAATGGTTATTGATTTTTGGGCAAGGTGTCTTGAAATATTCCAAGTAGACCAGCTGTTAGTATGATATGGTATCGGATTGATTTAGGGGTATGACCTTTGGTATCAGATTCATGTGTTTTTTATTTTTACGATGTGTGCCAAGCCGTTAGTATGATATGGTGATGGTAATTGTTAATGGCAAGATAGTCCCCTCGTGTGGATCTTTTAAATAATTTTATTTTATTAGGGGGTTGCTGATAAGTGCACGAGTTGTGATGGATGAGAGGAGGTCATTAGACCTAGAATGAATATTTTTGGAATTTTCCACAGCATAGTCGGAAGGACTTATATTGGGAGTCGGCTTAGAAATCTGCTATAGTTCCTATTTGGGAAGGGAGAGTTTCATGTCTGGCTGATCAGACGAATGGTTGTTAGTTATACATGCTTCTTTCATCATCAGCAATATATGGAAGTGTTAGAGCGAGGCATTTTTTGATAAGAGGTGGTGTATCGATATTGAGTTGTTTTGAGCAGTTATTGTGGTTAAAGAGTTATTGCTATGAGTGTTTGAGTCACGCGGTGTATTATGTGATTCCATCAGGGGTGCGTATATGGCTTGATTCAGCATGATCAGGCTTGTTCAGTTTATAGTTATGGAAATTTTGATCTTGCATATCATTTCAAAAGTGGGAATTTGGTTCTAAGGTTTTGGGCCAGGATTTGGATTTCGAAATTTCAGTGGTATTGTGCTATTGGACCTATATAGGATAGGGTGACGTGGGATCACCCCCGGGTATGTGCATGGTAAGATGCGTAACAGTTTGATAGTGCGGAGAACAACTCTTGGCACATTCGAGGATGAACGTATGTTTAAGTGGGGGAGGATGAAACGACTCGGCCGGTCGTTCTGAGAGTTTAGCCCTGTTTCCCCCGTTTCAGCTTCATTTATGTGTGTGTTGACTGGTTTAGGTTCACAGTTGTCATGGTGAGCATTGAGGCAATTAGTCTCTCAAGGTAGCCTAATAGTTGAGAAAGTCAAATGAGAGTTGGCTTATTGGTGAACGACCTCAGAATGCATATTTTATGGCTCGGATAGCTTCTTTAGGTGATTTGGGACTTAGGAGTGTGTTCAAAATATTTTTGTGATGTCCGGTGTAGAGTCCTGAAATAGCGAAAATTAGTTTTGGCGATTTCTGGTCAGCAGTGGAAAATAGGCTATCGGGGTCGGAATAGAATTCCAGAAGTTGGAGCAGGTTCGTAATATCATTTTGGATATATGTATAAAATTTCAGGTCAATCGGAGGTGTTTTCGTTGGTTTCAGCGTAGTTGGCGAAATTTGGATGTTTCAAAGTTCATAGGCTTGAATTTGATGTAATTTTAGTATTTTCGCATTGTTTTTGGTGTTTTGAAGGATCGATTAAGTTTGAACGAGGTTATGGGATGTGTTGGTATGTTTGGTTAAAGTCCCGAGGGCGTCCGGTAAGTTTTTGGTGTTGGTAGCTATTCTGGTGTGTATTTTCTGGAGAAGGTTTTACCCTATGCGTTCGCGGAGGGGGTCTCGTGTTCGCATAGGGAAATTTGGGAACGGAGGATTTTTCTTTTATGTGTTCGCGAGCCTGGAGGTGTGAACGCAGTGATTTTAGTTGAGTGGTCATCGCGAACGCGGGTGAGCGAGCGCGTTCGCATAGAGTTAGAGGCAGCTGAGGACTCCAGACCCATTACCCTATGCGTTTGTGGGGCCTGGGGTGCGTTCGCGTAGGTTTGGTGTCATTGTGCTTCGCGTTCGCGGGCTTGAAGATGCGTGCGCATAGTGTAAATTATAGGTCTGTTGGGAATTGTTCAAGCGAGCGCGTTCTTAGTGACGCGTTCGCGATGAAGAAAATGTTTGAGCTGGGCAGAATGTTTAAAAGGCCTGAGGTGCGAATTTGGCTTATATTTTCCATTTTTGCATGCAAGTTAATAGCTATTTGAGAGGGATTTGAACGGAAATCAAGGGAATCATTTGGAGGTAAGATTTTCAACTTCATAAAAATTATGGAATTAAACCAAAGTTGGGGATGAAGGGTGCATGGAAAATTTATTTTTCTTTTGAAGATTTGAGTGGGCAATTGTGGTCCGATTTTGATGTTTTTTGGTATGTACGGGCTCGTGGGAGGATAAGGGTTCTTGTGATATAATTTTTATCAGATTACGAGATGTGTGCCCAGGGCTCGGGTTTGCTAAATTTCGAGATTCTTGTATAATCTGATAGTTTTCAATTGGGTTGTGTTCCTTGAGTATATATTGATGATGTTGAAATGGTTTTGGCTGAATTCGGAACAATCGGGAGCCAATTTGAGGGACATGAGCATAGGGGAATAGTGCTATGGCCCGGTAGAGGTAACTAATGGTTATAAATCTTGTCCTGAGGGTATGGAACCCCGGACTACATATTTACTCACTAATTTTAGAAAGGGGCACATGTCGGATGACGAGTATGCGGCGCGTACTGACTTTTGGATTGCACTAGGTCCTCTCCACGGCAACTAATGAGTTGCATATTTACTCAAAACCTTATGTTAAATTATGTTCTAAAGCTTTATGAAATATTTGGGCTATAAGCCTTGTTTGGGGCCTCCTGCCGATCTGTTTAGACCCTTTGAGGGCTTTTTACTGCTGGTTCCTCACTATTTGTTGATGATTTAACTCAGCATCATTGTGCATACTGTTTTATTTGAAATTCAGCATGATTTACACCACTTTGAGATTTAAATTGATGTTTTGGGTCGAGTACCCTGTTTTTTTTATTCGCCCGAGGGCCAGAGTGATGGTGAGGTGCTGAGTGAGGTCGAGGGCCTAATTGTTAGGATATGATATGCCACCAGATGGCTTGATATTAGTGCTTGGGCTGAAGGAGCCTGATCACGCCCAACTATGTCTTGTAGAAGACTAAGCGGGCGTTGCAAATATAATCCTGGGGTATTTTGCCCAGAGTCGATCCCTCGGGGAATTGACGTATCAAGCACGCTGTTTAAATTAGTACTCAGCTGTCACCGGATGTTTGTTA